>ML296205.1:0-17194 GCA_005239495.1 Nicotiana undulata
ATTTTTGAGGATATGCTCAAGGCTTGTGTGATTGATTTCGGAGGTCAGTGGGACCAGTTCTTGCCTTTGGCAGAGTTTGCATATAATAATAGTTATCAGACCAGCATCCAGATGGCTCCATTCGAGGCTTTATATGGTCGGCGATGCCTTTCTCCGATTGGGTGGTTTGAGCCTGGTGAGGCTAGGCTATATGGTACCGACATGGTTAGGGATGCTTTATATAAAGTGAAGATTATCCAGGAGAGGCTTCGCATAGCTCAGTCGAGGCAGAAGAGCTACGCAGATCAGCGGGCTCGAGATGTAGCATTTATGGAGGGGGATCAGGTTATGCTAAGAGTTTCGCCGATGAAGGGCGTCATGAGATTCGGGAAGAAAGGGCATGTTGAGCCCTAGGTATATAGGCCCATTTGAGGTGTTACAGCGAGTTGGTGATGTTGCTTATAGACTTGCTTTGCCTCCGACGCTATCAGGAGTTCATCCAGTTTTTCATGTTTTGATGCTTCAGAGGTATCTCGTAGAATTCTCCCATGTAATCGATTATAGTACTATTCAGCTAGACGAGCAGTTGGGCTATGAGGAGGAGCCTGTGGCTATTGTTGATAGACAGGACCGCCAGTTGAGGTCCAAGACAGTTTCAGCGGTTAAGGTCCAGTGGAGGGGCCAACCAGTTGAGGAGGCGACTTGGGAGTCCGAGCAGGATATGCGGGACAGATACCCACAGCTATTCAGCACATCAGGTACAATTCTAGACCCGTTCGAGGTCGAACGTTTGTTTAAGAGGGGGAGAATGTAACGACCCAGCCGGTCGTTTTGTGTGTTGGGACTCCGTTCCCGTGAATGACTCTTTCCATAGCGGCTACTCGTGCCTTATGACTTGTGTGGGCAGGTAGTTCGAGATTCAGAAGTGATTTGGCCAGTTCAGGAACACTTGGTTCCTAAGGCTAGCCTATTTGGCTAATTTTTGGTTCCGAGAAGCATTTTGAGCAACCGACCTTGGAATCGAGTTCTGACAGCTCCAGCAGCTCCGAATGATGATTTCGGACTTGGGAGTGTGTTCGCCTCGGGTTTCTGATGACCCGGGAGTATTTCGGCACCTGAATTGGAATTCAAGATTTCATAAGGTTTAGAATTCAGCCTGGAATTGGACCTCATGATATCAGGGTCCAAATGGAATTCCGGAACTGGCAATAGTTCCGTATAGTCATTTATGACTTGTCTGCAAAATTTGGGGTCATTCCGAGCAGTAAAGACCCGTTTGGCGTATTGGTGAGCCATTTGAATTTTCTTGAAATCTTAAGTTTGGAACTAAGGGGTATTGGAGAGAGATTTATAGTTTGGACGATGTTTTAAGTTTTCTGGGAGCTCGAGCGAGTATGTCATATGATTTGGGATTGGTTGGTGTAATTTGTCGAGGGCTCAGGTGGGCCCAGGGGTCTCCCGGACCCCAAGGAGGGTCGAAAACCAGCAATTTGATAGCAGGTGGGAATTTTTTGGTGTGACCGCCCCTGCGGTCCATGAGCCGCAGGCGCGAGACTCGCACCAACGGCCAATCCATTACAGGAGCGGCCTTTGTCGCAGGAGAGACCTTCCTTCCGCAGTAGAGGCTCCATAGGAGCGGACAAGGCTCCGCAGGCACAACCTCCCCAGGGCCCAGGCCAAATCGCAGGCGCGACCCTTTTCTCGCAGGGGCGAGTTCGCACCTACGATCCAAAGGTCGCAGGGGCGGAAAATGCTGAAGCAGTCCTATAAAAGCCCCATGTCAGGGACTTTGGATCGCAGGTGCGGACTCGCACCTGCGTGAAATCGGCCGCACCTGCAATGGGCCTGGGTCTTGGGAAAAGTCGCACCTGCGGAGTCCTGGTCCGTTCCTGCGGAGCTGCTCTTGCGGAAGAAAGGCCGCTCCTGCATAAGGAGCCGCTCCTCCGATTGATTTTCCGCAAGTGCGAGCCTCGCGCCTGCGGCTCATGGACCGCAGGTGAGGTCACACCAGAAAAGGCCACACCAGCTATGAAATTGCTGGTTTTTGACCCCGCTTGGGGTCCGGGAGACCCCTGGGCCCACCTGAGCCCTCGAAAAATTACACCAACCAATCCCAAATCATATGGCGGACTCGCTCAAGCTCCCAGAACACTAAAAACATCATCCAAACTAGGAATCACTCTCCAAAACCCCTTAGTTTGAAACTTAAGATTTCAAGAAAATTCGAATGGCTCACTAATACGCCGAACGGGTGTATACTGCTCGGAATGACCCCAAATTTTGCGGACAAGTCATAAATGACTATACGGAACTATTGCCAGTTCCGAAATTCTATTTGGACCATGATATCATGAGATCCAATTCCAGGCTCAATTCTAAATCTTATGAAACCCTGAATTCCAATTCAGGTGCCAAAATACTTCCGGGTCATCAGAAACCCGAGGCGGACACACTCCCAAGTCCGAAATCATCATCCGGAGCTGCTGGAGCTGTCAGAACTCGATTCCGAGGTCTTTTGCTCAAAATGCTGCGCGGAACAAAAATTAGCCAAATAGGCTAGCCTTCAGGAACCAAGTGTTCCTAAACTGGCCAAATCACTTCTGAATCTCGAACTACCTGCCCACACAAGTCATAAGGCACGAGTAGCCGCTATGGAAAGATTCATTCACGGGAACGGAGGCCCAACACACAAAATGACCGGCTAGGTCATTACATTCTCCCCCTCTTAAACAAACGTTCGACCTTAAACGGGTCTAGAATTGTACCTGATGTGCTGAATAGCTGTGGGTATTTGTCCCGCATATCCTGCTTGGACTCCCAAGTCGCCTCCTCAACTGGTTGGCCCCTCCACTAGACCTTAACCGCTGAAACTGTCTTGGACCTCAACTGGCAGTCCTGGCTATAAACAATAGCCACAGGCTCCTCCTCATAGCCTAATTGCTCGTCTAGCTGAATAGTACTATAATCGATCACATGGGAGAAGTCTGCGAGATACCTCTGAAGCATCAAAACATGAAAAACTGGATGAACTCCTGATAGCGCTGGAGGCAAAGCAAGTCTATAAGTAACATCACCAACTCGCTCTAACACCTCAAATTGGCCTATATACCTAGGGCTCAACTTTCCCTTCTTCCCAAATCTCATGAAGCCCTTCATTGGCAAAACTCTTAGCATAACCTCCCCCTCCATAAATGCTACGTCTCGAGCCCGCTGATCTGCATAGCTCTTCTGCCTCGACTGAGCTGTGCGAAGCCTCTCCAAGATAATCTTCACTTTCTCTAAAGCATCCCCGACCATGTCAGTACCATATAGCCTAGCCTCACCAGGCTCAAACCACCCAATCGGAGAACGGCATCGCCGACCATATAAAGCCTCGAATGGAGCCATTTGGATGCTTGTCTGATAACTATTATTATATGAAAACTCTGCCAAAGGCAAGAACTAGTCCCACTGACCTCCGAAATCAATCACGAAAGCCCTGAGCATATCCTCCAGAATCTGAACTGTACGCTCTGACTGGCCGTCAGTCTGAGGGTGAAAAGCTGAACTTAGATCTAATCGAGTACCCATCTCCCGATGCAAAGCTCTCCAGAAGTGTGACGTGTACTGAGGACCCTGATATGAAATGATAGATAGTTGCACGCCATGCAACCTGACGATCTCACGAATATAGAGCTGAGGCAACTTCTCTGTAGTATAAGTAGTGGCCACAGGAAGGAAATGCGCCGATTTGGTAAATATATAAACAATGACCCAAACCGCGTCAACCTTCCGCAAAGTCCGAGGCAACCCTGACAAGAAGTCCATGGTAATGCGCTCCCACTTCCACTGAGGAATGGGCATCTGCTGAAATAAACCTCCTGGCCGCTGATGCTCGTACTTAACCTGCTGGCAATTAAGACATCGAGCTACATACTGAACAATATGTTTCTTCATCCGCCTCCACCAGAAATGCTGCTTCAAATCATGATACATCTTCGTCGCCCCTGGGTGGATAGAATACCTGGAACTGTGAGCCTCTGCTATAATTCTCTCCCTCAAACCATGAACATCTAGAACACACAGCCTACCTTGAAGTCTCAAAACACCGTCCTTTCCTAAAATAACATCCTTGGCCATGCCCTGAATCACAGTGTCCCGGAGCTCTGCTAGACGAGGGTCATCAAACTATCGAGCCCTGATCTCCCCAAGCAATGAAGACTGATCGACCACATGTGCCAAGACTCGACGAGGCTCTGAAAGATCTAATCTCACTAACTGATTGGCCAAGGACTGAATGTCCAAGGCTAAAGGCCTTTCCTCAGCTGAAATATAGGCTAAACTCCCCATGCTGGCTGCACGCCTGCTCAAAGCATCCGCTACCACGTTTGCCTTGCCCGGATGATACAAAATGGTAAGGTCATAGTCTTTCAACAAATAAAGCCACCTCCGCTGCCTCAAATTAAGATCTCTCTACTTAAGCAAATACTATAAACTGCGGTGGTCCGTATAGACCTAACAAGATACACCATACAGGTAATGCCGCTATATCTTTAAAGCATGAACGATCGCTGCTAATTCCAAATCATGAACAGGGTAGTTCTTCTCATGAACCTTCAGCTGCCACGAAGCATAAGCAATAACTCTACCATCCTTCATCAAAACACATCCCAACCCGACACGTGAAGCATCACAATATACTGTATAGGGCCCTGACTCAGAAGGTAATGAAAGAACCGGTGTTGATATCAAAGCTGATTTGAGCTTTTGAAATCTCGCCTCACAATCATCGGACCACTGAAACGGGGCATTCTTCTGAGTCAATCTAGTCAATGGAGCGGCAATAGAAGAAAATCCCTCGACAAAATGACGATAATAAACTGCCAAACCTAGAAAACTCTTGATCTCCGTAGCTGAAGTAGGACGAGGCCAACTCTGAACTGCCTCAATCTTCTGTGGATGAACCTTAATACCCAAACCTGATACTATATGGCCCAAGAATGCTATGGACTCTAGCCAGAACTCGCACTTGGAGAACATAGCATATAGCTCCTGTTCTCGCAAGGTCTGAAGCACTACCCGCAAATGCTGCTCATGCTCACCCAAGCTCCGCGAATAAATCAAAATATCATCAATGAAAACAATAACGAACGAGTCAATATAAGGCCTGAATACCCTATTCATCAAATCCATAAAAGCTGCTGGGGCATTAGTCAAGCCAAAAGACATCACCAAGAACTCATAGTGACCATATCTGGTGCGGAATGCAGTCTTCGGAACATCAGAAGTCCGAATCCTCAACTGGTGATACCCCGATCTCAAGTCAATCTTGGAGAACACACGCGCACCCTGAAGCTGATCAAATAAATCATCAATGCGAGGTAGAGGATACTTGTTATTTTTAGTTACATTGTTCAGCTGGTGATAGTCAATACACATACGCAAAGACCCATCTTTCTTTTTCACGAAAAGCACAGGAGCACCCCAAGGCGACACACTAGGCCTGATGAAACCCTTGGCCAATAACTCCTCTAGNACATACGCAAAGACCCATCTTTCTTTTTCACGAAAAGCACAGGAGCACCCCAAGGCGACACACTAGGCCTGATGAAACCCTTTACCAATAACTCTTCTAGCTGCTCCTTAAACTCCCTTAGTTCCTTGGGATCCATACGATAAGGAGGGATAGATATAGGTTGTGTATCTGGTGCTAGATCAATGCAGAAATCAATATCTCGGTCTGGAGGCATGCCTGGAAGATCTGAGGGAAACACATCCAGAAACTCACAGACGACAGGTACTGAATCAACAGTAGGAGACTCGGCGGTAGTGTCCATCACATAAGCAAGATAGGCTAGACACTCTTTCTCGACCATGTGTCGAGCCTTTATGAAATAAATAGCTCGGCTGAAAGCACTAACTGAAGCACCTCTCCACTCTAGCCTCGGCGACTCACGCATCGCTAACGTAACGGTCTTGGCATAACAATCCAAGACGGCATGATGAGGGGATAGCCAATCTATGCCCAAAATAACCTCGAAATCAACCATATCTAGCAATAATAAGTCGGCTCTGGTCTCAAAATCACAGAAAGTAACAACACAAGCCCGGTAGACTAGTTCTATCACCACAGAGTCACTCACATAACTGGATACATACAAAAGAGATCCCAAGGACTCACACACAATATCCAGAGAATGAGAAAATAAAATTGAAACATAAGAGTATGTAGACCCCGGATCAAATAACACTGAATCATCCCTACCACAGACTGAAATAGTACATGTAATCACTGCATCTGAGGCTACTGCATCTGCCCTGGCTGGGATGGCATTGAAACGTGCTGGGGCGCTTGATGGCTGAGCTCCCCCGGATCGAGCTGGAGGTGAATGACTTCTACCTGGCTGGCCTCCCGCTCTGGGACTGCCCCTGCCAATCTGACCTCCACCCCTTGGTGGTCGAGCTGCTGGTGCTGGAACCCTGGGCTGATGGCCCTGCTGCACTGCCTTGCCCTTATAATGGGGGCAAACTCTTCTCATGTGGCCCAGGTCCCCACACTCATAACACCTCACCTGGGACATATCCTGCTGACCCGAGGACTGAGAATCTTGAATGGCTGGAGTGACATCCGGCATGGCCGTGAACTGTGGCCTGACTGGAGCCACCCTGGCAGGTACTGAAGGTGCTGTATAGGAAGACCGGCTGGACTGACCGCTAGCAAACTGACCCCTGACCCTGCCTGATGTACCTCTGAAGTCCCCGGTGAATCTAGCTCTCTTGTCATGCTGTCCCTGCTGCCCTGACTGGCCCTGACTCCTATCCCTGACACGATAGCCCTCTATACGACGAGCTATTTCAACCACTGTCTGAAATGGAGTGCCCATCTCCACCTCTCTAGCTAAAGAAGTCCTAATGCCAGGATGCAAACTTGTTACAAACCGACGAACTCTCTTTCCACCTGTAGGTAGTATAATGATGGCATGACGAGACAGCTCTGAAAATCTGGCCTCATAATCTGTCACTGACAAGTGCCCCTGCTCCAGTCTCTCGAACTGAGCCCGCAAGTCTTCCCTCTCAGATTGAGGAATGTACCTATCCAGAAATAGCTGGGAGAACTGATCCCAAGTGACTGGCAGAGAACCGGCTGGCGTGCCTAGAAAATACGACTGCCACCACCGACGAGCTCTGCCCTGAAACTGGAAGGAAGTGAAATGAACTTCGTGAGACTCCAATATACCCATGTTGTGCAGCCTGTCCCTACACTTCTCTAGAAAGTCATGGGCATCCTCTCCCTGCTCACCCGTGAAGATCGGATGGTGTAGCTACGTCCATCTACCCAATAACTTATGTTGATCCCCTCTCGGTACTGGCCTAGATCCTGATGCCTCTAACCCAGGCTGAGCTCCAACAGCCGGCGGAATATCTGGAGTATGATGTGGTCTTGTAATCTGAGTTGTAGGGGTCTGAACTCCCCCTCCTGCCTGAGAGGTGGCAGGATCTGATTGAAGGATGCCTGCCTGCGACATCGAGTCCATGAATCTCAGCATGCCGCCCATGACCTCCTGGAAGCCTGATGCTGTCATAAAGTCCACTGGAGGTGGTGCTACTAGAGGCAGCTCCTCCCGCTCATCAATGTACTGATCCTGTACTGGTGCAGCTGGTGTAGCTCTAAGACGCTCTCGTCCCCCCTACCAGCAGGAGCCCTACCCCGGGTGCCTCGACCTCGTCCTCGAGCGGCAGGGGTAGCAGCCTCCCCCGAATCGGGATGATGAAAAGTACGCGTTCTCACCATCTGTGAGAGAATAGAATGACAAATTGAGTATAAGGCCAACTGCACGATAGATTCTAAACAAAAGGAGTTTCCTAACACTCTATAGCCTCCCGAAGATAAGTACAGACGTCTCTGTACCGATCCGCAGGACTATACTGAGTTTGCCCGTGACTTATGAGACTATGTGAACCAAAGGGCTCTGATACCAAGCCGTCACGATCCAAAACCCGGTTCATGTCGTGATGGCACCTAACGGCGAGGTTAGGCGAGCCAACATATGAATCCCCAGGAGATACTACCTCAGAACTGGATATTCCAGTTATTTACAATTTATAACAAATGTAATGCGGAATGTAACATCGATATGAGGAAGGGCCGTAGATACCAGCTGAACCACAGCTGGGCCAAACATATACAACCCCGAAACCCAACATAACTACAATAAGTGTGTGCCAGGACTAGTGTCACAGTGTCAACGGGCGGCTACATAGATACAACAACTGAAATATATATACAAAAAATACAAGTCCCAGAGGTGCTGTCTGGATGACGCCAAGAAGACAGCTCACCGTTTGGAGTGACACCGCGATCAGTATCTACCAGCGAACGGACGACCAGATGGACCAGCCTCAATACCTACACAATCAAGTGCAGAAAAAAAGAAAGAAAGTGCAGCATGAGTACATATAAACAAATATGTACCCAGTGAGTATCCTGTCTAAACTCATAAAGAGTAGTGACGAGAGGTAGAATATATACTCACTAAGGTCCAGTAGAAAATAAAATAAGGTACATACCGAGCAATAAATCATGTGAGAAAATACATCAAGTATAAGGACATGTAATCAACAAACATGTAAGTGATCTTAAACATAACCGTTCTTTGTAAACTGATCATATGTATTACTTGTTTCCCTTTTCATTATCTGAAATACCTTATCTTGTTATCTCAATTATTCACTTTCCAGTACTCAGCTCAGTTTCTCAACTAACCATCACACGATCCCAACTCAATGCAAATGCTTATGTATGTATATATATATATATATATATATAACCGACACGGACAAGACTATCGGCCGACGTCATAAGGGTGGGTCATATGGACTGACTCGGTCATAAAGCTCCACACGCTTGCGAATCATACATGCGACTCATGCGCTGACTCGATAAAGTAAACCTTCACGCTCGCGAATCATTCATGCGACTCGTGGGAAAATATCTCTCCCTGATCGCGAATCATACCAACGATTCGGGGGCCAATAACATAAATATATATACGCTCCCGATCACGAATCATACCTGTGACTCGGGGCAAATGATGCAAAGTAAAACCCTGCCCGAGATAAAATAGTAGTGTAATTTTTTCCTGATCACGAATCAAACATGTGACTCAGGAGCTGGTAAAATAACTTTGATTTCTCCCTGATCACGAATCAAACCTGTGACTCAGGGGCTGATGAAAATATAAGTTCTCCCCGATCACGAATCATACCTGTTACTTGGGGGCCATGAATGCATATATATATGTGTATATGTACAAACCATGGTACCGACTCATCAACGCTCAACGGGATCGGATATTCACATCTCTCTTGATAGTCAAAGTTAGGATTTTATATCATTAGTATCCTCTTTTATCATAATATCACCATGGTGGAATAATTCGAGTACAGGAAGGATTTACAACCACCTTCGTTTCGTTCAATAGCTCAAGATTTAGATTTATCTCATTTACTCCGTTCTCTTTATCAGTTACATCAGAAGTAACACAATTAATCAATTGATGAAATTCATAATTCTTATCTGGATAATATGTACATTTAATTCAAAGCTATCATAGCTCCATTTCATCATATACCGGCAAATAACTTGTACAAAGCATCAGATAATATCAAACAAACAGCTAGAATATGCTCGTGGGTCCTACGACTACCCAACATACTGTATAGATGCCACGTACAGACTCTCGTCGCGTGGTACGTACACAGCCCCCTCAACAATCACAATTAGCAACCAGGAGCCTAGGGGACGTTTCCCCCTTACAAAGTTTGGAAAGGAGACTCACCTGGACAAGTACTCCTCCGGTCAACGGACTAATCAACAAGACACACGAATCCTCCGAATTACCTTCGATGGCTCGCAACTAGCCGAAAACAAATAATTATATCAATTTAGGAGGAATCGAGGAGGATTTATCAAAGATTTCCCTTAAAACACATTCTTGGCGTGCTTGGAATATTCAACTCCGAGCCTCGGCGTCTGAAAAATTACGATTCTTGGAGAAATGCGTTATACGTCGCCTAAGGATCAAGATTAACTAAATTAATCATCCTATAATGGCCCAAAAATCAAAAATTCAATTTTTTTTCTCAAAACCCTCTATTTTTTCCAACATTTCTTATAAATTCTCATGGATTATGGAAGTGGAATTCTTCAAGAATTGAAGTAACGTACATGCGGGAAGCCAAAGAATTACTTACCTAAGTAATTAGGCCGAAATCACTGCTCTGGAGCTCTTGGGGTGTGCAACAATGGAGGAAAATTTGTGTTTGGGAAGAAGATTCACGAAATGGGGCTTTTTATAGGACTGGTCAGCAGTTTCCGCCCCTGCGACCTTTGGATCGCAAGTGTGGACTCGCACTTGCGGAAAAAGGGTCGCACGTGCAAAAAAGGTCTGGGCACTTGGGGGGGGGGGGGGTTTNTCTCGCTCTTGCGGACTTTGGTTCGCAGGTGCGAACTCGCACCTGCGTGAAATTGGCCGCGCCTGCGATGGGCCTGGGTCCTGGGAAATTGGCCGCGCCTGCGATGAGCTGCTCCTGCGATTGATTTTCCGCTGGTGCGAGCATCGCGCCTGCGGCTCATGGACCGCAGGTGCAGTCACACCAGAAAAGGCCACACCAGCTATTAAATTGCTGGTTTTTGACCCCGCTTGGGGTCCGGGAGACCCCTGGGCCCACCCGAGCCCTCGACAAATTACACCAACCAATCCCAAATCATATGACGGACTCGCTCGAGCTCCTAGAACACTAAAAACATCATCCAAACTAGGAATCACTCTCCAAAACTCCTTAGTTTCAAACTTAAGATTTCAAGAAAATTCGAATGGCTCACCAATACGCCGAACGGGTCTATATTGCTCGGAATGACCCCAAATTTTGCGGACAAGTCATAAATGACTAGACTGAACTATTGTCAGTTCCGGAATTCCATTTGGACCATGATATCATGAGGTCTAATTCTAGGCTGAATTTTATATCTTATGAAATCCTGAATTCCAATTCAGGTGCCGAAATACTCCCGGGTCATTAGAAACCCGAGGCGAACACACTCCCTAGTCCGAAATCATCATCCGAAGCTGCTGGAGCTGTCAGGGTTCGATTCCGAGGTCGTTTGCTCAAAATGCTGCCCAGAACCAAAATTAGCCAAATAGGCTAGCCTTCAGGAACCAACTGTTCCTGAACTGGCCAAATCACTTCTGAATCTCAAACTACCTGCCCACACAAGTCCTAAGGCATGCGTAACCGCTATGGAAAGAGTCATTCACGGGAACGGAGTCCCAACACACAAAACGATCGGCTGGGTCGTTACATAACTCTTTATCAATATTGACTTACCAAAGCAATATAACAAGGGAGAAGCAAATCATACGAATAGATCACAAGGATCCTATCCTGATAAAAATTTCCACCGCGGTACTCGGCCCGGCCTAAGTATATCAAATCACAAATATCACGAGGATCTCACCCTCAACTCTAAATATCACACCGAAAATATATCATGCCAATATAAATCTCTCCCTTAACTCATCTCAGCTGATAGAAGTCGTAATACTAACTGAACTCACATCTCAATGGAGTATCAAATCATAGCCAGTAAACAAAGTACTCAGGAAAATTCATATAAATCTCACCATAATGAATAATAAAGACTCACCTCTTGTTTCACCACTAGCAAATATGAACAAAAACAACGGTAGTCTTAGCTACTACTCATGGAATCCCCCAATAGGAGAAAACAGAAAAATAGAGTGCAAAACATGAAACTCACTCATAAATGAAACAACAAATAAGGGAACTCGTCCCGACCGGCATAACTGTAATGGAATACGATTGGTGCCCCTCTGAAGCACATCAGAACAAACTTGAGTGATGATATCTGGCACCACGGCCTCTAGCCTATTATATGAAACACATCGACGGGTCGGGCCTCCCCCTCTTAGGCGCTCTCTACTCACCTGAATACCCTACTATAACACACTTACCTGAACCCTGGAACATTCTCTCACCCTGTGGCTCATCTCCTCATAGAAAACAATCTCTCTGCTGACTTGACTGTAGAAACCACACAATACGGGTCCTTTGAGACCCAGGAGTACTTGAGAACTCCCATGCGAAGCTGGTAATGCAATATGAGCTGGTTGACCCACAAAATCTCTACCGTGTCGTACTCTGCCTCCATAATAAGGACCAATAGATCTCTCTGACCTATGTGCCTCCTAATTGAAGCAACCAACCGAGGTATATACCTGGCCAACTTACTGAATCCAACGACGTACTCTAATACTGACATAGCGCCCTGACGCAATTGCTCCAACTTCGTGCGCCATGCATCTCGGAGGGACTGGGTGCAACTCCCTCAATAACATCTCTGGAACCTGAATCCATGCGAGTGAAACTGACTTGGCTGGGCTACTCCACTCATATGCCCAAACCCACTGCTCTGGACCCGAGATGTGACAAAAGAAATCATGCTCGTCTCCATAATACCCGAAGTACGAAGAATATAGTGGCACTACTCCAGAAAACCCTAGAATCACCTGTCACCTATTCACTGAAAGATAGGAGGGTGGTACTTCTTGTACCTCTAAATTTTCCCAAGGTTTTCTTCTTTCGATGCTGTTGCTCTAACTACGGGCTGAACAAAAACCACATGTTGTGCTACCATGACTATTGGAACCTGACCCACATGGACTTGCTTCTTTGGAGGGTACACGGTGGGAGTCGGAACTCCTCTCAGATCTGTGAAACAGCTGGTGCACTATGATCAATCCCGCTTGAGTCGATATACCAATTATACTCAAAGCTATAACCTCGGTCTCTGAAGCCTAGAGTAACAATAGGAACCCCCAGTACTTGGTTTTTCCCCAACTAGAATTGTTGGTGGCTCTTCAACGGTCGTTCTGGTAGGCATCTTAACTGCGGCAGGTGATCCTCGTCGGCCTCTGTTTCTGACCCTTGCGATGCTTGCCTCGGGTAACGTCATCAGGTACCGCAGTTCGCGTCCTCACCATCGGTGAGAGAATGTAATGATAAATTTCAAACTTCAAGATCAATGAACTCGCACGATATGAATGAAGGAAGTGAAATCATCCTAATAGTTCTGTAGTCTCTCGAAGATATAAGTACAGATGTCTCTGTACCGATTCGCAAGAATCTACTGAACCCGCTTATGACTCGTAGCACCTATGAACCTAGTGCTCTGATACCAACTTGTCACGACCCAAATTTTCCCTCCGTTGGGTATCGTGATGGCACCTAGTCCTAGAGACTACGTAAGCCTAACAGTTAATAATAACAACAATAAGTAAAGGAACACTAACAGTCTAGATATAAAAACCTTGACCAAATTTACAATGTTTTCCCAAAACCGGTAATACAAGTCATAAGCTGTACGAATCTCCTACGACTTCTAAATACAACTGTTTTGGAAATAAGTATGACAGTGTATGAATAATAATACAAGGAAGGTGACTCCGAAGCCTGCGAACGCAGCAACAGGTTACCTTGAGTCTCCTCAGCAATCATCCGCGCAGTTACTAACAATCAAAAACTGGATCTCTGCAAACAAAAATGCACAGAAGAGTAGTATGAGCACATCACGGCGGTGCCCAGTAAGTATCAAGACTAACCTCGGTGAAGTAGTGACGAGGACTAGTCAAGACACCACTGGTCTACAAAAATAATTAACATGAATATAGAAGTAACCGAACACTACATCTATCTAAGAATTTACAAGATAATTTACAACACTGACAATATAATGCGGAAGGGAAATTACAGAAAAATAACCACGAAACAACATAAATTACACAGGAAGATGGATAGCAAAACAAACCAAACCCGAAGAAAACACAATGCAATAGAGAACCCCACAACTCAACTCTGCATCTATTTATTCACATCGAGCCTTAGCCATTAAATTTCATAAATTGGTGGGAACCCTTAAACAACAGATCATATGAAAAGCTTTGCTAATAAAATCATTTTTATGTAGAAAGATTTCCTTTGAAAACATACTTTCTCCAAAATATATATAAGTATATGTACTAGAGAGGGTTACGTAAAACATAGTTTTCTTTCAAATTACGAAGTTTCCAAAGATACTTTCCAAATAAAGACTTCCAAGTATCATTTTATGCAAGGCTAGTGCTTTTCAAATATACTTTCGATGTAAAAGTCTTCAGCTATAATCATTTCGAAAACCATTACTTTTCAACAATACCTTTTCAGAAAAATCTCGTAATCATAATCTCCTCAAGGTAAATCTGTCGGAACTCTGTCCGTACTCAAAACTTGTCTTGTCAATAAATGTAGTAAGGGATCAATGCGAATATCCTGATTTAAACAACGAAATATTAACTCTTAAACAAATGCGGTAGATATCAAACAAGAAGACGTAAAAGTATAATGCAAAGACAAGTGCACGGCATGTACCCTTGTGCTAAAGTAAATAATCACTTGGCACGGAATGTCCCCTCGCGCATAAATAAATAAATGAACACTCGGCACGGAATGTCCACTCGTGCAATAAATAATAAACAATCGGCACGGCATGTCCCCTCGTGCGATAAATTATAAACAATCGGCACGGCATGTCCCCTCGTGCGATAAATAATAAACAATCAACACGGCATGTCCCCTCGTGCGATAAATAATAAACAATCGGCACGGCATGTCCCCTCGTGCGATAAATAAATACATAATAAATCGACGAAACATATCAACTATAGGAACCATAAATCACAATGTCACAGCAAGGGAATCAACAATGCAACCAATACCATAACAGCAAAGCAATAATAGAAAACACTCCATCCCGGCAAGGGAGTCAACAATGAAAAACAATACCATCCCGGCAAGGGAAAAACAACTATAACCAATCTCTCCTAAGCAATTAACTTTACGGAATAAAACTCAGCTCAAACGAAGGTCCAGTAATAGGCAACATCAAGAAAACATCAGCAACATAATTATTCATCAATTAGACCCAAGTAGCACATAAGAGAAAAATTCGTATAGATCACAATGTAAGACTCACGGGCATGCTTGACTCTAGCGAAACGACTGTTCTAACTACGACTAAATAACTATAAAGCTAGATAACACTAATATAGTCAATTGAGCAGTTTTAGAAAGCAAATATAGCATGGAGGTGAGAGCAATAAAATATTCAGTTAAGTCAATTAAGATCAAATAGCCAACGAAGGAATCCAAAAGCAAGTAATTCTAATTTAAGCAGGAAAGGATGAAGTAAACAACCAAGGATTCAATAAGAACAATTATAACTCATACACAGGTAACATAAGGACCTACGAATCCTAAAAGGTCAATCTATTAGCAAATAAGTCCGAATACACACTCGTCACCTTGCATACACGGACTACAGTCAACAAAGAACACTCAACCCTAAGGGGGGTTCCCCCACACAAGGTTAGGCAAGATACTTACCTCAAAGACGACAATCGGGTACTCAAAAATGGACTTCTCGGGCGGAAAGACCTCCGAACGGCTCAAACTCAACCAAAACAACTTCAAAACACACATAAAATGTATAAGGAACTATTCCAAATAATAAAGTTTCAATCTTTACTAATTTATAAAAATTGACCTAAAAGTCGACACCCGGGCACGTACCTTGGAACTCGACAAATTTTACAAAATCCAATTACCCATTCCGATACGAGTTCACACATACAAAATTTATCAAATTTCGATGTCATTTGGTCCGTCAAATCATGATTTTTAATTTTTTGAAATTTTCTTTCAAAACCCCCAATTTCTCCCAATCAAAACATGGATTAATTCAAAGAATTGAACTTCTGTAATCATATTAAAATGCAAAAATAATACTTATATACTGACCCCAATGAAAAGTCGAGAAGAACGCCGCAAAAATCACCTCAATCGTAGCTCTAGAACTCAAGATATGCTCAAAAATACTAAAATGACGCGGTCTAGTTTTTTCTATACCCAGGGATTTCGCACCCGCGACCAAAATACCCGCACCTGCGCATTTCCAGCTGTAATTTCCTCACTTGCGGACCATTTTTTTCACCTGCGGCTCCGCGGGTGCGGACCCAAACTCGCACCTGCGAAACACCAGCACCAGCTCTCTTCTCCGACACTAAAATGAGCATATCTTCCTCATACGATGTCCAAATTTGATGATTCTTTTTTCTATAGCTCTGTAATTACGATACGGATCTAATGCTTCAATCAAAACATAAATTGGAGCTCATTTTCTTAATGTGGTACCAATTATGCTTGAAGAAACGACGTTGAAACCTCAAAAACGAACGCAACACAACCCATATCTATCCGAAACCCACCTAAGCCCCTCGGGACCTCAACCAACAATTCCCACAAGTCATATATCACTACTCGAACTTAGTCAAACCTTTGGAAAACCAAAAATAACACCAAAACACCGAATCAACCTCGGATTCGAGCCTAAGAACTTCTAAACTTCACAAATTCGCCAACGATGCCGAAACTTACCAAACCACGTCCGAATGACCTGAAATTTTGCACACACATCACAAATGACACTACGAACCTATTCAAACTTCAAGAATCGCATTCCGACCCCGCTATCAAAATTTCCACTTCCGGTCGGATTCCTCAAAAACTTTCAAATTTCTATCTTTAGCCAAATGACTTCAAAATAACCTACGGACATCAGAATTCACTTCCGATCGCGCTCCCAAATCCAAAATTACCATTTCTGGAAGGTGTTCCAGCGAGAGTTGGGCACACAGATTGAGTTGAGTACAGCATTTCATCCTCAAACGGACGGACAGTCCGAGCGCACTATTCATATTTTAGAGGATATGTTGCGGGCATGTGTNATTTGAGATTTGGCTTTAGTGCTAGGAGACCAGGTGTTCCTCCGAGTGTCGCCTATGAAGGGCATGATGAGGTTCGGAAAGAAGGGAAAGTTGAGCCCTAGGTATATTGGTCCATTTGAGATTTTGGACAAGGTAGGAGAGGTGGCCTACAGACTTGCTTTGCCACCACATTTATCAGCTGTGCATCCAGTTTTTAATGTATCTATGCTCCGGAGGTATATTGTAGATCCGTCTCATGTTCTCGATTTCAGCGGTGTCCAATTGGACAAGGTTCTGACTTATGAGGAGGAGCCAGTGGCCATACTAGATAGGCAGGTTCGACAGTTGAGGTCGAA
>MDKH01153641.1:0-26372 GCA_005239495.1 Nicotiana undulata
TTATCGTATTTTCATTTTCGTTATTTTTCACTTTTGGTATGTATATAACTTTACCATTCCATGAATATATTCATCCCCATTTTGTGTATATTCGTTTCACTCCCCTATTGTACATATTAATTTTACTCTCTGTATTTTACTTTATAAGTTCTTTTGTAATTTTTCTTTGCCGAACATAAATTATGCGAATTAGTCTAAGAAAGTGAGAAACTATTTAATAGGGATGGGGGGTCCTAAATCTTTTCGCCTATAGGATCACCCCGTGCAACATAAATAATACTTCGTAACTCCCCCAAGACGGGGTGTTACTCATATTATCTAGCGGGCACAGACTATCAACTCCTGCTACCCGATTACTATTTTTGAGTTTTTACCTAAAGCGCTCTGGTTGATACTAACCCGTGTTCCATGCGTGCACTACCCGTCCCTTACCTATGGTCCTGGAAGCATTGGGACCTCTATTTATGACGGTTCTAGACTAAACCTAAGTTGCTCAAAATTATAAAATACTAGGCGACAAGCAAAACAGTTAGGACTTTCCAAACAAAAATAGATATGGGCTCCTTTTAACCTCCACATATAAACACCAAATGCACGCAATTGATTAGCAGGTTTTATTAATCGCAGAATCTAATAGGCAGGATATCTATGTGTTGAACATGCGAGCAGTCGTATGTAGAATCAGTTTCTAATGCGAATGTTAGGACCTACATGTATATTTTCCTACTGATATTAACTCAATGCAGTATCTGGGCATTTCATAAGTTAATAAATAACAGCAAGCCACAAGTTATAAAGACCCGTAAAATTTATTAACTAAATAAGATGCCCGGGTAGGTCCCCATGTTGTTATAACTGTAGGAATTCTTAACAATGGACCTTTTTGAAGTAAAAGTACCCCGGGACTTAAAAACAAAAATTCTAGAATTGTGCGGATCTGCGATCCACTATGCGATCGTAGATCAGGTATGCGGACCGCATAATGGTCGCATACCTGGACAATTGCTGTCCATTTTGAGGAAAGTTATGCGACCCAAAATACGATCGCATTTTGGCAATGCGGGCCGCATAGTTGTTGCACTCTTGCATCTCCATTTTTGTAGAGGGGGTTATGTGATGCACTATGCGATCGCATAATAGGTATGCAGACCGCATAATAGTCGCATACCTGGGCAGTTTGTTTCCCATTTTGGCCCAGCTGAGGGCCATTTATGCGACAGGAATGCGAACCACAAAGCAGGAATGCGATCGCATTCCTTACCGCATTCCCTGCTTCTGGGCTTCTAGTTTCTAATTTTTATACCCGACCCCCAGCCTAATAAAACCCCTACCCCTTGCATGCATGTGATTAACTTACCGTAACCTAGGTAAAGGGAAGCAAGTTAGAGTAATCTTTCACTAAAAAGGGTTTAGTTAATCAAAGGGATCACATAGTGTTTGATAAAATGCCCAAATGAGTTCGTGATTTCTAATTCTAAGTCTAAACCTATGATCTTATAATATATATTGAAGGTGTTAGAAGGTCCTGTTGTTTGAGAATAGATATTAAAGGGAAATTCCGACTCGAGGTATGTATGGCTAACTTTAATCTTTGTAGAGTCGCATTGTTGGTGTCCGAGCATTCGGTATGTATTTCGGGTTTGATTCTATTTGAATCAGATGTCCTATTATGATGAGATGAAGGGTTCTGTTCTCTGAATGCCTTAGTTGATATTCCATGCCTCCATTCTATGTGAGATTGTGAACTGTGATTCTTTGTTCTTACTCTATCATGTGCAAAAATCACTATATGCTTGAATATCTCGGTATGAAAGGAAGTGCTACTAAATGAACGAAATGATAACGAACCCAATTGTTGAATGTATTAAAGTGCTAAAGGCTGTGTCGCAAATGATGGAGAGGAAATGTGGATTGATTTAATTAAGCTAAATGATTATGGAATACCGTACATGACTCACTGTTTGGTAAAAGTTATTGTGCCCTTGATTTCACATGGTTGTTTGGTTGTTATGAATTTATACTCTTGATGATAGAAATCCTTGTGCTTTAATTATTGGTTGTTGTTGCTATCAATGTGATTGTACGGTGGGATCGGGTTGCGCGCCGTAACAGGTGAAATAAGGATGATGTGTTGAGAAGTAATAAGGGTGGAATATGATTGTATGGTGGAATCGGGTTGCGCACCGCAACAGGTGAAATAAGGATGATATGTTGAGAAGTAATAAGGGTGGAATGTGATTGTACGGTGGGATCGGGTTGCACGCCGCAACAGAAGAAATAAGGGTGGAATGATGAGAAGAAATAAGGGTGGAATATGAAGAAGCTATGAAAACCTCATTTGTGATTCTCTGTATCTCTGTGCAATAATTGTTTGTATTCTTTGGTTTCCTTCTATCTGTGCACTGCTTTGATTTTACTTAGAGTAAAGTTTTTTCATACATACTAGTACTATTCAATGGTACTAACGTCTCTTTCGCCGGGGGCGCTACATCTTTTATATGGATGTAGGTAGTTCTAAAGCAGGTAGCTCTGTCCGCTAATAGTAGTGCCTTCTCTTCATCCCTTCAGCAGTGTTGGTGAGCCCCATTCCTCTCGGGGCCGTGCGTACTCCATGTCATCTTTTTTGTATATTTTGGTTCTCTTAAGGTATAGTCGGGGCCTTGTTGCCGGCAAGTATGTATACTCTTCTCTGTACCTCTAGAGGCTCCGTAGACACTGTGTGGGTTGTATATATTTTGGGTAGTAGTTGTACTTATTCGTAATCGTGGTCCCGTATTGGAAATGTTGTGCTTAGTTTGTATATTTTGGATTATCAAATGTTGAAGCTTTAAAAGAGGAAAATAGACTTATGTTGTAAATTCATTCTTTGGTTCCATTTGATGTTTCATTTATAGATTTGTGTACTATAAATACGGGGTAATGCGTTGGGTAGGAAAGGCAATCCAGGTCCGCTTGACTAGGATCATCCGGTTAGGCGCCGATCTCGTCCCTCGGTTTTGGGGCGTGACAAACTTGGTATCAGAGCCTCATGTTTTAAAAGTTTCCTAGGATGTCTCGGAGCCGTGTCTAGTAGAGCCCTTCTTAACGGTGTGTTGTCGACCATATCAATAATTAGGGGGATGCATGGATATTTAGGAAACCACCCTTTTATTGCTATTCTATATCGTGCGATATGGTGAAAGGTGAGGTTGTCTATCTCTAACTCGTGCGTTGTTCCAATTTTCAGTAAATGGCACCCAAGAAGAGAGCTCGACTCAGCCTAGAGGCCAATGCCACCCCAGGAGTGGTCATAAATTCTCCAGCTGATTGTGCGGGTGTGAATGATTCCCCGGCAATAAATCAGCCTGACTCCTCCACTCCAGGCTAGACTATTCCTATCCCTACTCCAGCTGAGGGTGATGAAGTCTCTTCCGCTGATGTTCCTGACCCACCTCCAACTCCAGCTTCTGGTCCTAACTTTTCCGATGGGGACCTCAGGGGAGCTATCCATATGTTGACTCATCTAGTGGCCTCTCAGGACCAAAGATCAAATGTCTCCCCTGCGTCCTCTAGCGAGTAAGAGGACTCTTCAGGTTCCAGAGTCAACCAATTCCTATGGTTAGCCCCTCCAGAGTTCACAGGCACCGACGCAGAGGCCGATCCTCAGGAGTTTATAGATGAGATGTATAAGACCCTCCGGGTTATGAGGTCTACTGAGATAGAGGGAGTTGAGTTAGCTTCCTATCGTCTGAAGGGAGCGGCATATTCATAGTTCGATATGTGGGAGAGTTCCCATGGAGAGGGGAGCCTTCCGGCAAGGTGGGATGAGTTTGTAGATGCCTTTATGGATCATTTCTTGCCTACCGAGATGATGGCAGCCTGTGCTACGGAGTTTGAGGTCCTCAGGAAGGGCAACAGGAGTGTGTGGGAGTATCATATGGAGTTCGTGTGTCTGTCCAAATGTGCTGCTCATATGGTGTTTACTATGGAGGCTAGAGTTTGTCGGTTCGTGCAGGGCCTTGGTCCCCTTATTATTAGTGAGGCTGCTACAGCTGCTCTGCACTCAGATATGAACTATGGGACGATTGTGGGATTCGCCCAGGCTACGGAGGCTCGAAAATTAAAGATAAGGATGGATAGAGAGAGTAGTAGTGGGGCCCGGTCAGCCGGAAATCCTGGGAGTTCAGTTGCAGGTGAGAGGTCAGCCTTTGGGAGAGGGTAATTAGGGCCATCTCAGTCCTCAGCCAATGCACCGCCATCAGGGCACAGTTATCAGCAGGGAGGTCGCTTTGGACCAGGTTCAGGTAGCAGGAGGTTCCATCAGTTGGGTCATTCAGGTGGGAGGTTACAGCAGCAGCGGAGGGCCCCATGCCCTAAGTGTGGGAGGTTTCATTCTGATCCTTGTTACTTGGACATACCGGTATGCTATAAATGTGGAGCGAGAGGCCATGTTCAGCGAGACTGTCGTGCACCCAGTCAGGGCACGGGTAGGGGAACTGCTCAGCCATCCATTTCTTCAGCCTCTATATCTTCAGCACGCCCTCCATCCCGCTTCCCTCCAGCTCCAGCAGGGCGAGGTGCAGCTAGGGGTGGATCACGGGGTCAAGGGGGACCTAGTCGGTTTTATGCTTTGAGTGGTCGCCAGAGTGCGGAGGCTTCTCCAGATGTTGTCAGAGGTATTCAGACTGTTCAATAACATGATGTTTATGCTCTTATTGATCTCGGGTCCTCTTTGTCATATGTTACTCCATTTATCGCTTCACGTTTATGGATAGAATCAGAACAGCTTCACGAGTCGTTCTCTGTGTTGACTACGATTGGTGACTCTATTACGGCCGTGCGAGTCTATAGGAATTGTGTTGTCAACGGCATGGTCGGGATACCACGAATGATATTATTGAGTTAGAAATGGTAGATTTTGATGTAATTATAGGGATGGATTGGCTCTATTCGTGCTTTGCTAAACTCGACTGCCGAACCAGAGTTATGAGGCTCGAGTTTCCTAATGAACCAGTTATCGAGTGGGAGGGGAATAATATCGTGCCAAGAGGTAGGTTTATTTCCTATCTTAAGGCCTCAAAAATGATCAGGAAAGGGTGCATCTACATTTCGTCCGGGTTGCGGACACCACTTCAGAGGTGCCTGCTCCCGAATCCGTGCCCGTTGTGAATGAATTTCTTGAAGAATTTCCGAGTGAGCTTCCTGGGATTCCACTAGATAGAGAGATCGATTTCAGGATTTATGTATTGCCAGATACGCAACCAATATCTATTTCACCCTACATAATGGCGTCGGCGGAATTGAGAGAGTTAAAGGAGCAATTGAAAAACCTGTTAGAAAAGGGTTTCGTTAGGCCAAGTGTGTCGCCTTGGGGCGCACCGGTTCTTTTTGTTAGAAAGAAAAATGGATTGCATCGGATGTATATTGATTATCGGAAGCTCAACAAGGTCACCATAAAAAAT
This sequence comes from Nicotiana undulata, assembly GCA_005239495.1. Lineage (NCBI taxonomy): Eukaryota > Viridiplantae > Streptophyta > Magnoliopsida > Solanales > Solanaceae > Nicotiana > Nicotiana undulata. Next base: position 5,442 of record MDKH01153641.1, read on the forward strand.
AAATACCCATTGCCACGGATAGTTGATTTGTTCGACCAGTTGCAAGGTTCTAGGTTCTTCTCAAAGATTGATTTACGGTCCGGGTATCACAAGTTGAAGATCAGGGAGCAGGATATTCCTAAGACTGCCTTTAGGACTCGTTATGGGCGCTTCGAATTCTTGATAATGTCTTTTGGGCTAACCAACTCCCCAACAGCTTTTATGGATCTTATGAATCGGGTTTTCAAGTCGTTTCTTGACTCTTTCGTAATAGTCTTCATCGACGATATCCTTGTTTATTCGCGGAGTGAGAGCGATCATGCTAATCACCTCAGGGTAGTTCTGCAGACTCTCCATCAGCACCAGTTGTATGCAAAGTTCTCAAAATGTAAGTTTTGGCTAGAATCACTCACCTTTTTGGCCATGTTGTTTCCAGGGAAGGGATTCAGGTTGATCCCCAAAAGATAACAGCAATGAAGGATTGGCCTAGGCCAATGACCCTGACAGAGATCCGCAGTTTCTTGGGTTTAGCTGGATATTATCGGAGGTTCGTGGAGGGATTCTCTATCTCGCCTCCCTATTGACTAAGCTGACGCAGAAAGCGATTAAGTTTCAGTGGTCCGATGCTTGTGAAAAGAGTTTTCAAGAATTGAAAAATCAAGATTGACTTCTGCGCCAGTGTTGACCTTGACGGAAGGTTCAGAAGGGTTTTTGGTATAATGTGATGCTTCGTGGGTTGGTTTGGGATGTGTATTGATGCAGTATGGTAAGGTAATAGCGTATGCTTCTAGGCAGCTCAAGAATCACGAGAAGAATTACCCGATGCATGATTTAGAGCTCACGGCAGTTCTGCTTGCATTGAAGATCTGGCAGCATTATCTTTATGGGGTCCATGTGGACGTGTTCACAGACCACAAGAGTCTTCAGTATTTATTCAAATAGAAGGAGCTGAACTTAAGGCAACGGAGGTGGTTAGAATTGCTCAAGGATTATGATATGAATATTTTGTACCATCTAGGGAAGGCGAATGTGGCAGCCGACGCTCTTAGTCTGAAATCCATGGGTAGTTTGGTCCATTTGGAAGCAGGTCAGAGGCCTTTGGCTCGGGAGGTTTACCAGTTGGCCAGATTGGGGGTCTGTCATTCGGCCTCAGATGAGGGGAATGTCATGGTGCGTAATGGAGCGGAGTCTTCACTTGTAGCGGAAGTCAAGTGAAAGCAATTCAGGGATCCAACTTTGGCACAGTTGAGGGAAGCAACTTTGAATCACAAGACTTCAGCATTTTCACTCGGCAATGATGACGGTGTTTTGTGGTGCCAAGGGAGGCTATGTGTTCCGGATGTGGATGATTTTTTGGAGAGAGTTATGGCGGAGGCTCACAATTCCAGGTATTTTGCACACCCAGGTTCTACGAAAATGTATCGCAATCTCAAGGAGATTTATTGGTGGAATGGTATGAAGAAGGGTGTGGCGGACTTTGTGGCTAGGTGTCCGAATTGTCAGCAAGTAAAGGCCGAGCATCAGAGGCCCGGTGGGTTGGCATAGCTTATGGAAGTACCAAAATGGAAATAGGAAATGATCAATATGGACTTTGGGTGTAGGGTTACCCCGCACTCCGCGTAGGTTCGACTCAATTTGGGTGATAGTGGATCGGCTCACGAAGTCGGCGCACTTGTTACCAGTCTAGTCCACCGATACTGCAGAATAGTATGCTCAGTTGTATATCAAAGAAATAGTCAGGCTCCAAGGCACTCCAATATCTATTATCTCGGATTGAGAGGCCCAGTTCACAACTAACTTTTGGGAGAAATTTCAGCAAGGATTCGGTACGCAGGTAAATCTCAGCGCAACTTTCCACCTGCAGACGAACGGCCAGGCAGAGCGGACTATTCAGACGCTTGAAGACATGTTACGGGCTTTTGTATTAGAATTCAAGGGTAGCTGGGATGACCACTTACCGCTTACAGACTTTGCTTACAATAACAGTTTCCATGCTAGTATTCAAATGGCCCCATTTGAGGCATTACATGGAAGGAGGTGTAGGTCGCCGATTGGATGGTTTGAGGTTGGTGAGGCGGAACTGCTAGGACCGGATCTTGTGCACCAAGTTATGAAAAGGGTTAGAGTCATTTAGGAGAGGATGAAGACTGCTCAGAGTCGTCAGAAATCCTATGCGGACATTCGTCGAAGAAATTTGGAGTTTCAAGTAGATGATTGGGTATTCTTGAAGGTGTCTCCCATGAAGGGAGTGATGCGGTTTGGGAAGAAAGGGAAATTGATCCCCAGGTATGTCGGGCCTTATAGGATTGCTTAGAGGATAGGGCAGGTGGCGTATAGGCTGGAATTGCCCCCTGGGATGTCATTAGTGCACCCGGTGTTTCATGTGTCCATGCTGAGGAAGGTAATTGGAGATCCATCTGCCATCGTGCCGGTTGAGACCATTGAAATTAATGAATAGTTTTCATATGAAGAGGTTCCAGTTGCTATTCTTGATGGCAAGTTCATAGGTTGAGAAACAAAGAGGTCGCTTCGGTTAAAGTATTATGGCGGAGTCAACAAGTCGAAGAATCCACGTGGGAAGCGGAAAATGAAATGAAAGAGAAATATCCCCATTTGTTTGAATAAGTCTAGTAGTGGTCTTGAGAACTGCCATCTCTAAGCAATTACACCTTTGTGTCAAATTTTGTGCAAGGACACCCCACTCCCCTAATTATCCTGCTATTGTTATTTCTCAACTTTATGCCACATTTGTAGATGTTATGAATAGTTGGATCATGTGAAAATCCTTGAAATAGCTGAATTATGTGCAACTCATTGTAATAGTTGAATTATGTGCAAATTTATGGTGTTAAACGAACTATGTGTAGCTTGTTGAAGTAATTGAATATATATACAACTTATGGAGATAACTGAATTATGTGTAATTTGATGAAGTACCTGAATATGTATGGAATTGGTTAACAATATGTTTCGGGGGCTCTCTGGCAGGTAGATAGGCCTAATTACAGGGGAAACTCTGGCGAAATTTTCAGAAAATATCGGAGTTAGTGAGAATTGGGGGTTGGCAAGTCATGTTTTCATAACTTAGTGATTCCCGATCCTCATTCGAGGACGAATGATTCTAAGTGGGGGAGGATGTAAAGACCCGTAAAATTTCTTAACTAAATAAGATGCCCGGGTAGGTCCTCATGTTGTTATAGCTGTAGGAATTCTTAAAAACAGACCTTTTTAAAGTAAAAGTACCCCGGGACTTAAAAGATAAAATTTTCTAGAATTGTGCGGATCTGCGGTCCACTATGCGATCGCAGATCAAGTATGCAGAACGCATAATGTCCGCATACCTGGACAGTTGTTTTCCATTTTGAGGAAAACTATGTGGCCCAAAATGCGATCACATTTTGGCAATGTGGGCCGCATATTTGTCGCACTCTTGCACCTCCATTTTTTCGTAGGGGGTTATGCGACGCACTATGCGATCGCATAACAGGTATGCGGACCGCATAGTGTTCGCATACCTGGGCAGTCTATTTCCCATTTTGGCCCAGCTGAGGGCCATTTAGGCGACAGGAATGCGGACCGCATAGAAGGAATGCGATCCCATTCCTGACCGCATTCCCTGCTTCGGGGCTTCTAATATTTAATTTTTATACCCGATCCCCAGCCTAATAAAACCCCTACCCCTTTCATTTTAACGTCTATTTGCCTAAAATGGAGAGAAGGGAGAGTGAGTTTAGTGGGAGAAAGTCATCTTCTTCACCAAATTGGTCCTCCATTTCTACTCAGGCCTGGAAATCTTCGAGTAGTCATTGTCTTCTTCACCATAAGAGGTAAAGTTATCACCCCATTTCTTCCTTAAATTCTCTGAATTAGCTAAAATGGGACACACCTAGGTGGTTCTTGAAGATGAGGGTTAAGACCTTGAATGCATGTGATTAACTTACCATAACCTAGTATAGGGAAGCAAGTTAGAGTAATCTTTCACAAAAAAGGGTTTAGTTAATCTAAGAGATCACATAGTGTTTGATAAAATGCCCAAATGAGTTCATGATTTCTAATTCTAAGTCTAAACATGTCATCTTATAAATTATATTGAAGGCGTTAGAAGGTCCGGTGGTTTGAGAATAGATATTAAAGGGAAATTTTGACCCGAGGTATGTATGGCTAACTTTAATCTTTGTAGAGTCGCCTTGTTGGTGTCCGAGCATTCGGTATGTATACTGGGTTTGATTGTATTTGAATCAGATGTCCTATTATGATGAGATGAAGGGTTCTGTTCTCTGAATGCCTTAGTTGATTTTCCATGCCACCGTGCTATGTAAGATTGTGAATTGTGATTCTTTGTGCTTACTCTATCATGTGCAAAACGCCCTATATGCTTGAATATCTCGGTATGAAAGTAAGTGCTACTAAATGAACGAAATGATAACGAACCCAATAGTTGAATGTACAAAAGTACTAAAGGCTGTGTAGCAAACGATGGAAAGAAAATGTGGATTTATTTAATTAAGCTAAATGATTATGGCATACCGTACATGACTCACTGTTTGGTAAAAGTTATTGTGCCCTTGATTTCACATGGTTGTTTGGTTGTTATGAATTTATATTCTTGATGATGGAAATCCTTACGATTGAATTATTGGTTGTTGTTGCTATCAATGTGATTTTACGGTGAGATCGGGTTGCGCGCCGCAACAGGTGAAATAAGGATGATGTGTTGAGAAGTAATAAGGGTGGAATGTGATTGTACGGTAGGATCAGGTTGCGCGCCGCAACAGGTGAAATAAGGATGATAAATTGAGAAGTAATAAGGGTGGAATGTGATTGTACGGTGGGATCGGGTTGCACGCCGCAACAGAAGAAATAAGGATGGAATGATGAGAAGAAATAAGGGTGGAATATGAAGAAGCTGTGAAAACCTCATTTGTGATTCTCTGTATCTCTATGCAATAATTTTTTGGTTTCTTTGACTTCCTTCTATCTGTGCACTGATTTGATTTTACTTAGAGTAAAGTTTGCTCATACATACTAGTACTATTCAATGGTACTACCGTCCCTATTGCCGGGGGCGCTACATCTTTTATATGGATGTAGGTGGTTCTATAGCAGGTAGCTTCGTCTGCCGATAGTGGTGCCTTCTCTTCATCCCTTCAGCAGTAATGGTGAGCCCCATTCATCTCGGGGCCGTGCGTAGTCCATGTCATCCCTTTCGTATATTTTCTTTCTCTTAAGGTATAGCCGGGGCCTTATTGCCGGCAAGTATGTTGTAACGACCCGGCCGGTTGTTTTGAGATCCAGCGTGTCGTTCAGTAGTTGGGATCACGAACAACTTCATTTCAGGTATATTGACTTGTGCATATGGTCGGAAATGAAATTCAGGAAGATCGGAGTTGAATTTAAAGGAAAATTCTCATTTCAGAAGTCTTAAGTTGAAGAAATCGAGTAAGGCTGGGAGTTTGAGTAAACGACCACGGAATTAGGATCTGAAGGTTCCAGCAGGTTTGTATGATGATTTTGGACTTGGGCGTATGTCCGGAACGGGTTTTGGATAACCTGGGAGCAGTCCAGCGTATATTGTGGAAAGTTAGTATTTTAAGGAAATTTCCTAAGTTTGACTTGAAGTACATTTCAATGATACTGATGTCCATTGGGAATTCCGAGTTTGGGAATATCTCCGTATGGTGATTCTAGAGTTAGGAGCGCGATCGAAAGTTAATTTGGATATCCAGAAGTCAATTTAAGGTCATTTGGCTAAAGATAGAAAACTCAAGGTTTTTGAAGAATTTGACCGGAAATGGAAATTTTGATATCGATGTTGGAATGCGATTCCGGAAGTTGGATCAGGTCCGTAATGTTGAATACGACCTGCCTGCAAAATTTGAGGTCAATCGGACGTGGTTTGATAAGTTACGGCATCAAATGTGGAAGTTTGAATTTTCAAAGTTCATAGAGTTGGATTTTAGTGCGATTCGTGATTTCGGCGTTGTTTGATGGGATTTGAAGCCTCGATCAAGTTCGTGGGATGTTATGGGACTGAGTCGTGTGTTTGGACGGGGTCCCGAGGGCCTCGGGTGTATTTCGGGGTGGTTTCGGGGCATTTCAGGTGGTATTGTTGTTGCTGTTTGCTGGTGTTTTTGGTAATGTTGTGCGATCGCAGGCTTAGCTATGCGATCGCGCAGAAGAAACTGAGGGCAAGGTTTTGACCTATTCGATCGCGGATGTTGAGGTGAGATCGAAGAGAAGGGCAAGGCAGGCTTGTGCGATCGCAAGGAGGAAGGTGCGATCGCGGAGAAGGGTTTGGAGGGAGCTGGAAAGAGGCATGTGCGATCGCAGGCAAGCTTGTGCGATCGCATAGAAGAAATGCTCTGCTGCACTGACTCGACTTTGGAGGCTCATATCTCACAATTTATAAGGAATTTGGATATGGTATAAAATTAAAGTTGTAGCCCTTTTGGTATCGTTTCTGGAAATGTAAACTATTCATGATTTGGATTTGTGTACAAAGAGATATGGCTGTTACACTACAGGGTATCCGGGATGATGAAGAAGAAAGTTGTGATGCGCATGGGCTGACGTTTCCAGAATATATCTAGATATATATAAGGAATTGGGAGATGACCAAAAAAGGACAGTTATAGATCTTGAAGTCTAGTTTTCAGAACATTAAACCAATCATCATTTGGAGTTTCGTACAAAAAGTTATGACTATTCTACTGGAGGCTGTCCGGGCAGGCTGGGCATTTGTTCTCCGCGATCGCGAAGCTCTTTCCACGATCGCAAAGAGCAAATTTTGGGCTGGAAAATTGTACCCCGCGATCGCACTGAGTAAATACCTGGGCAGTGTTGATTAAAAACGGGATTTTGGTATTTCTCTCTCATTTTTCAAAGCCATGGGCGATTTTTGGAGAGCTTCAAGAGGGGTTTTTCGTCATCTATGTTAAGGTAAGTTACTCCTACTCATTTCAAGTTAGATACAAGATTATTACATGGATTAGAACATGAAAATTAGGGAAAATTTGAGGAAAATTTGGAAGAAACCTAGAAATTTGGAAATTTGGATTTTAGCCACGAATTGAGCATGAATAATTGAGTAAAATGTGTAATTGAATTAGTAAAGCTTCGGGTAGAGATTTTCTTCAAGACATTTCGAGGCCCAGACACGTGGCCCCAAGGGAATTTTGGTCATTTCATTGAGCCTGGCTGAGGAACTTTGTAATTTGAATTGGTTATGATCTGTTGAGTATATTTTCATTGAATTATCATTATTTGGATAGTTTGGGAGCGTGCGCATCCGTTTTCAGTCGTCGTAGAGGCTGGGAAGCCGGTGATGAATCTTCGGAGCGAGGTGATTCTCCTTTCTAACCTCGTAAGAGGTAAATTGTCCCTCTAGGTAACCTTGTTTGCTATGTGATCTTGTTTGGGGGCTACGTACGCACCGAGTGACGAGAGTCTGTACGTAGTGGCTATTACTGCTTCGTCCGGGTAGTTAGGACACAACATGTTCATTGTTTTTCCCTGTTATAGCATAGATATGACTTGTATACTTGTGTGATTGGTACTGTTGTCTTTGAACGTTGTGATACTTGGCTTGACTTAAGAGTGATAAGAGAATCACGGGATGAGATCGCGACGTACGCCACGGTAGAGTGATGATTGATTATATTATGGGATCAAGCCGTACGCCACGGTAAAATGATGATTGATTATATTATGGGATCGGGCCGTACGCCACGGCAGAATGATGATTGATTATATTATGGGATCGGGTCGTACGCCACGGTAGAATAATGATTGATTATATTATGGGATCGGGTCGTACGCCATGGAAGAATGATGATTGATTATATTATGGGATCGGGACGTACGCCGCGGCGAGATTGAGACTACCAGGGTGGGATCGAGTCGTACGCCACGGCGAGATTGAGACTACCAGGGTGGGATCGAGTCGTACGCCACGGCGAGATTGAGACTACCAGGGTGGGATCGGGTCGTATTCCACGGCGAGATTGAGACTACCAGGGTGGGATCGGGTCGTACGCCACGGCGAGATTGAGTACCATATGGGAGCGGGCCATACGCCACGACGTATACCAAGCTTGTTTAATTTGAGATTGTTATTTGATGCAGGATATTGATGTACTTGATTATTTGTTTACTTGCCTACATATTTCCTTACATCCTGCTTAGTTTATTACTGTTGGACCTTAGTGAGTATCGATTCAACCTCTCATCACTAATTCTTCGAGATTAGACGGGATACTCACTGGGTACATATATGTATATGTACTCATACTACACTTTCTGTGCATTTTGTTGCACAGGTACCTTTATAGTACAATGATTGACTTGGAAGACTTATACGGGTTTCATTCATCCAGAAGCGTTCCACAGCTGCTGGAGTCTCCCTTCTGTGTACTTACATTTTATATCTATTGCCTATGTCCCATTTATTTCTCGGACAAGAGTTGTATAATTGTATAAATTCTTAGAAACTGCTCATGTACTTGTGTCTCCGGGTTATGGGGATGTGTGAGTCTTGTTTTGTTGAATTAAATAGATTTCTTGTCGTGTTTAATTTACAAAAGTTTACTTATTTGATTTTGAAATTCAATGAAGGCAATGATTTCGAAATTGTTAAACAGAAAGGTATTTCAACTGATTAAGGGATTGGCTTGCCTGACAGTGTGTCCGGCGCCATCACAACCCATAGGTTTTGGGTCGTGACAACGTGGTATCAGAGCACTAGGTTCCCTTAGGTTTCACGAGTCATGAGCAAGTCTAGTAGAGTCTTGTAGATCGGTACGGAGACGTCTGTACTTATCTTCGAGAGGCTACAGGGATGTAGGAGTACTTCACTTCTTGATTCCTCATCGTGCGATTTGATTCCATTAAGGCTTATGCCTATGTTTCTACCTACTCAATCTTATACGTCGCGAAGCTCTTGCTATGATTCGAGGATTTGAGGAATCGAAATGGTGCTACGGATATGGTGCGAGATGTTTTCCATGTACAGTTGGTTGGGGCTGTTGTTGTTGCCCTGCAGGAGAATAATATGTTATTTCAGCTAAGTAATTGTGTTTCTGAGGACTTTGAGGCTATGATAAGGTTGTTATGATGCTTACGATTGGATATCGCGTGGTGTTGATAGGATAGTAGGATGCTTGCCCATATGTAGGGGCAATGAATAACTTGAAGGGAGATCTTCTCAGGGCGTGGTTTCGAGATTCCAGTATTTTAGTTCCGGCAAAGGAAAGGCACTTGGACTATGAACGGTACGGTTCGGATTGATAAAGTAGTAAGCTTGGTGCTATCGAGCAAGGTGGAGTATTCACCTGTGTTGTGGTATCGTTATTTGATCAAATAGGATATGTTAAATTCGTCGGTGTTATAGCTCTTCGGTTGCATGGGGTTAGAGTATTGTGAAGCGGTGCTGAAGAAGCGGTTGTCGAAGATCGTGGTGTGTAGTGTTCATAATTGAACAGTTACCTCTAATGAGGCAGCACGAGAAAGATGATCTTCGAAAAGTTCGAAGTTGTGGTGATCTGCTGGCTCAAAGATCTACAGAGAAGGACGTTGAATTGAGGACGCAATTGAGAAGCACATGATGAAGGAATATATGTGAAAAATGATAGGTGGTGGTTCCATTTCAAAAAGACAAGGCGTAAGGAAAGGAAGTTGGGTAGTGCTTAAAGGAATAAGGTTAACCAAAGTGGGGGAGTCCCACCACCTGAAGTTGGGTTGTGGGGGGTTGTGTCCTTATGGAGTTGCGGATTGTCGGCATATTGGTAAGTTGTTACAGCTAAGAGAAAGGAGTAAAGCGGTAATTGAGCATGGCATTCGATAAATGTGTGCGAAGTTTGTCCTATTGGACCAGGGCTAGGCTTTGGGGAAAAAAGTTAAGAATTCGTGCTTAAGGCATAGGCAAGTTGTAAGGGTAGCGACTCAGTCACGTGCTTCGCTGAAAGGGTGTTCATGTGATAGGAGATCCTTGGAGTTGATTGTAATCGGGGCCAGTCAGAGTAGGTGACTCTCAGTGGTGGTCCTAATGAATTCGAAAGTTAGAGAATGCGGTGTTTAAGGGTTTCAGGTAGCAGTATAATTAAGAATCGAGCTTCTGCAGTATAATCTCTAAGAGGAAGGATGATGGTTGGAGTGGTCTATGTTATTTGCGCACGCTGGATAGTATCGGAGGAGTGAGGGAAATAGACTCCGGGTTGTTGAAAGATTTTTAGGAGGTTGTGAGACGGGCTGCGAAATTTAGGCAGCATGGTCTCGTGAATCAAGGTCACTTGGGATGAGTGAGGGTTGAGCTGCTATGAGTTGAAGGAAGTTACTATTACCTTTGAGGAAATTAAAGATGATTAAAAGAAGATAGGTTGGTCAGCCATGGTTGAAATGGCACAAGTACGGCAGTGATCAGTTTCTTCGGCGTGATTGAGTATGTGTATGGTTTGTGCAAATGTGTGCGGGGCTTTTCGGCCGTCATAGTAGACTTCACTTGGAAGCATTCAAGTGCTATGGATTGTCAGGTATATGCGGGTCCCGGAGGTGTTATGATGGTTCAGACCACTACTTAAGGAATTGCATGTATTGTGATTGTGAGAGTTCACTTATGAGTTGTTATGGTTCTCATGAATTGAAGTCAGTAAAAAGTGTTCCTAGGTAATGAAGTGTTCACCCTAATAATGGTTCAGGGGTTATGATGGAATTTTGCGCCATATCATATTGGCGTGTTATGCGCAAAAAGCGGTATGTAACTGGAAGTAAGAATTGAGATTGGTGTGCGGCTTTAACAAGGATGCCATGTGCTCAGAGGAGCAAGGGAAAAGTATTTGAATGTTTAGAGTAAGATGGTATTGTCTTCTGTGTCACCTGAGATTGGTTTTTGGGGAAAAAGGCTTTGTATCCTAGTTATGGGTTCTTGATTTGTCTTGCTGCATTTGTGGGTCAGGAGTAAGGATGTGCAGACGTGTTGCCTTGTGTGGAAGGCTGTGAGAGCATGCCCGCGGGAAGATTGCATAAGTGTGGCATGTAGCCACCTAATTGGTTGAAGAATTAGACCAAGTATAAAAGAGTGTAATATTGCTTAATTGAGAATTTATGCCTGGAAGGCGTTTGGTTCAGTTGGTGGTGGATTGTGGGGTGTTTGTCCCGGCTATGATTGTTATTCATGTGTATTATGAGAGGAATAGGGTATTATGGACCCAGGTAAGGCTATCCTCCTAGTTTAGTGCGAGCAGAATCGACTTGAAGTGAATGAATGGATTTAAACAAATTATGGGCTTCATGCGAGTCAGATGTGTTTATTTCAGTATGGCGCTCCTCAAGGAGGGGTATTGGGATATCAGGTGTTGTCCCGTCTTCGTCAAATTCATGTGATATTGTGATTGTGCCGTGTGAGTTGTGAAACGGCTTGATAATTTCTTATGTGTTGAGGTTCCGCGTAGTGATGAGGTTATGTGAGCAGGATGGCTCCTGAGATCCAGATTATATATCGCACCTCAGTCGTGCTGGTGTTTTGTAGCATATGGCTCTATCAGTCTCCCCAGAATGGTATTATGCACTTAGCGTGCTTCTGACCGATATTCAGTGATTTGTAATAGTGAGCAATTCAGCTCCGTGTATATTTCCTTATGTAAGTCTTATGATGGGATCGAGTGGCATGCCGCCATGGGATGTTATTTGGATCGGAACAGTGTGATACAGAGCAAGGCTCCTGTAATTATTTTCTTGTGTTTTACTTCATAATTTTTTAAGGAAAGTTCATATTAGTTGCGTGAGTTGAGTAGTCCCTTCCGGAGTCATTTCTTTATGTGTCGTGTTCAAATTGTGGCCTATTGGCGCATTGTGGCATCGTGTGAGGCTAATGGCTGTGTTTGGGGTGACTGGTTGTCTTAGCGGTTCATACTGGGTAAGACAAAATTTATAAATCTAGGATCGGTGTGATAAGACTATGCAAGTATATTACAGGACAATCACCATCATTGGTTGCAATGAGATGATGATCTTAGTCAGGAGAAAGGATGTCGATGTTTAGTTAACTATGCATTTGGTTAGGAATTTCTACACATTTCCTCCGCTGTGGTGGTATCGTCAGCATTATAGCAAAATGTATGAATGTAACTTATAAGGTGCTTCGAGAGCATCAAAGTCGCAAATTTTTTGCTATTAAGATCCAGGGAGCGTCATTGTGGTCAGATAATGGATCAGCAGGTGTATGGTGCTGATTCAGCAAGGGCCTGCAGTTGTGTTCTGGTGCCTCGTGTGGTAGTTGATTCGGTGTTCAAACGTTAGAATCAGGCCTGGCAGAGAATTTCAGATGTTAGAACTAAGTTCGGAGCTTATTGTATGAATAAGAGAAGGATATCTTCAGATTTGATCAAGCTTATGTGCTTAACCGGGTTGTGGTAGCACGGGAAGGTGCACGAGGTGGTAAACAGTGATTCCAGGTAATTCTAGGGCAGTTCCTAGCACGTTCGAGGACGAACATCCGTTTAAGTGGGGGAGAATGTAACGACCCGACCGGTCGTTTTGAGATCCAGCGCGTCGTTCAGCAGTTGGGAGTCACGAACAGCTTCATTTTAGGTATATTGACTTGTGCATATGGCCGGAATTGAAATTTAGGAAGATCAGAGTTGAATTTAAAGGAAAATTCTCATTTAGAAGTCTTAAGTTGAAGAAATTGAGTAAGGCTGGGATTTTGAGTAAACGACCTCGAAATCAGGATCCAAAGGTTCCAGCAGGTTCGTATGATGATTTCGAACTTAGGCGTATGTCCGGAACGGGTTTTGGATAACCCGGGAGCAGTTCAGCGTATATTATGAAAAGTCAGTATTTTAAGGAAATTTCCTAAGTTTGACTTGAAGTACATTTCAACGATACTGATGTCTGTTTGGGATTTCGAGTCTGGGAATAGCTCCGTATGGTGATTCTGGAGTTGGGAGCGCGATCGGAAGTGAATTCAGATATCCAGAAGCCAATTTAAGGTCATTTGGCTAAAGATAGAAAACTGAAGGTATTTGAAGAATTCGTCCGGAAATGAAAATGTTGATATCGGGGTCGGAATGCGATTCCGGAAGTTGGAGCAGGTCCGTAATGTCGAATATGACTTGCCTGCAAAATTTGAGGTCAATCGGACGTGGTTTGATAAGTTTCGGCATCAAATGTGGAAGTTAGAATTTTCAAAGTTCATAGAGTTGAATTTTAGTGCGATTCGTGATTTCGGCGCTGTTTGATGGGATTTGAAGCCTCGAGCAAGTTCCTGGGATGTTATGGGACTGAGTCGTGTGTTTGGACGGGGTCCCGAGGGTCTCGAGTGTGTTTCGGGGCATTTCGGGTGGTATTGTTGCTGCTGTTTGCTGGTGTTTTTGGTAATGTTGTGCGATCGCAGCCTTAGCTATGCGATCGCGGAGAAGAAACTGAGGGGCAAGGTTTTGACCTATGCGATCGCGGATGTTGAGGTGCGATCGCGGAGAAGGTTCAGGCAGGCTTGTGCGATCGCAAGGAGGAAGGTGCGATCACGGAGAAGGATTTGGGGGAGCTGGAAAAAGGCATGTGCGATCGTAGGCAAGCTTGTGCGATAGCATAGAAGAAATGCTCTGCTGCACTGACTCGCCTTCGGAGGCTCATATCTCACAATCTATAAGGAATTTTGAGATGGTATAAAGATGAAAGTTTGATCCCTTTTGGTCTAGTTTCTAGAAATGTAAACCATTCATGATTTGGATTTGTTTACACAGAGATATGGCTGTTACACTATAGGGTGTCTGGGAAGATGAAGAAGAAAGTTGTGTTGCGCATGGGCTGACTTTGCCAGATTATATTTAGAAATATATAACGAATTGGGAGATGACCAACAAATGAAAGTTATATATCTTGAAGTCTAATTTTCAGAACATTATACCATTTGTCATTTGAAGGTTTGTGCAAAACGTTATGACTATTCTACTGGAGGCTATCCGGGCAGGCTGTGCATTTATTCTCCGCGATCGCAAAGAGCAAATTTTGGGCTGGAAAATTGTACTCCGCGATCGGAAGGCATTTTCCGCGATCGCACTAAGTAAATACCTCGGCAGTGTTGATTAAAAATGGGATTTTTGCATTTCTCTCTCAATTTTCAAAGCCATGGGCGATTTTTGGAGAGCTTCAAGAGGGGTTTTTCGTCATCTATGTTAAGGTAAGTTACTCCTACTCATTTCAAGTTAGATACAAGATTATTATATGGATTAGAACATGAATATTAGGGAAAATTTGAGGAAACTTTGGAAGAAATCTAGAAATTTGGAAATTTGGATTTTAGCCACGAATTGAGCATGAATAATTGAGTAAAATGTGTAATTGAAGTAGTAAAGCTTCGGGTAGAGATTTTCTTCAAGAAAGTTCGAGGCTCGGGCACGTGGGCCCAAGGGAATTTTTGGTCATTTCATTGAGCCGGGCTGAGGAACTTTGTAATATGAATTGGTTATGATCTATTGAGTATATTTTCATTGAATTATCGTTATTTGGATAGTTTGGAAGCGTGCGCATCCATTTTCAGTCATCGTACAGGCTTGGAAGCCGGTGATGAATCTTCGGAGCAAGGTGAGTCTCCTTTCTAACCTCCTAAGAGGGAAATTGTCCCTCTAGGTAACCTTGTTTGCTATGTGATCTTGTTTGGGGGCTACGTACGAACCAAGTGACGAGAGTCCATACGTAGTGGCTATTACTGCTTCGTCCGGGTAGTTAGGACACATCATGTTCATTGTTATTCCCTGTTATAGCATAGATATGACTTGTATACTTGTGTGATTGGTACTGTTGTCTTTGAATGTTGTGATACTTGGCTTGACTTAAGAGTGATAAGAGAATCACGGGATGGGATCGGGTCGTACGCCACGGCAGAGTGATGATTGATTATATTATGGGATCAGGCCATACGCCACGGCAGAATGATGATTGATTATATTATGGGATCGGGCCATACGCCACGGTAGAATGATGATTGATTATATTATGGGATCGAGTCGTACGCCACGGAAGAATGATGATTGATTATATTATGGGATCGGGTCGTACGCCACGGCAGAATGATGATTGATTATATTATGGGATCGGGCCGTACGCCACGGCGAGATTGAGACTACCAGGGTGGGATCGGGTCATACGCCACGGCAAGATTGAGACTTCCAGGGTGGGATCGGGTCGTACGCCACGGCGAGATTGAGCACCATATGGGAGTGGTCCGTACGCCACGGCAGATACCAAGCTTGTTTGATTTGAGATTGTTATTTGATGTCGGATATTGATGTACTTGATTATTTGTTTACTTGCCTACGGTTTTACTTACATCCTGCTTACTTTATTATTGTTGGACCTTAGTGAGTATCGAGTCGACCTCTCGTCACTACTTCTTCGAGATTAGACGGGATACTCACTAGGTACATATATGTATATGTACTCATACTACACTTTCTGTGCATTTTGTTGCACAAGTACCTTTATAGTACAGTGATTGACTTGGAAGACTTATACGGGCTGCATTCTTCCAGAAGCGTTCCACAGCTGCCGGAGTCTCCCTTCTGTGTACTTACATTTTATATCTATTGCCTTTGTCCCATTTATTTCTCGGACAAGAGTTGTATAATTGTGTAAATTCTTAGAAAGTGCTTATGTACTTGTGTCACCGGGTTCTGGGGATGTGTGAGTCTTGTTTTATTGAATTAAATAGATTTCTTGTAGTGTTTAATTTACAAAAGTTTACTTATTTGATTATGAAATTCAATAAAGGCAACGATTTTGAAATTGTTAAACAGGAAGGTATTTCAACTGATTAAGGGATTGGCTTGCCTGACAGTGTGTCCGGCGCCATCACAACCCATAGGTTTTGGGTCGTGATATATGTATACTTTTCTCCATACCTTTAGAGGCCCCGTAGACACTGTGTGGGTTGTTTATATTTTGGGTAGTAGTTGTAATTATTCGTAATCGTGGTCCCATATTCTGCTTAGTTTGTATATTTTGGGATTATCAAATGTTGAAGCTTTAAAAGAGGAAAATGGACTTAGTTGTAAATTCATACTTTGGTGCCATTTGTTGTTTCATTTATAGATTTGTATACTATAAACACGGGGTAATTCTTTGGGTAAGAAAGGCAATCCAGGTCCGCTTGACCGGGATCATCCGTTTAGGCGCCGGTCTCATCCCTCGGTTTTGGGGCGTGACACAAGTATAAGTCCAAAATCGTTATTAATCTTCTAGGCGTGTTGTCTAAGTGAATGACAGTGATAATCGAATTCAGAATCAGTTAGTAGAAACCTATAGGCATGATTTCTACAGGTGTGATAATTATAATCCTATAGGCATGGTATCTATCGTTGATCTGATTTTTATCCTATAGGCATGATTGTTATCATTGAACTGATATTTAATCCTCCTATAGGCATGATATCTATCATTGAACTGATTTTTAATCCTATAGGCATGATTTCTATTATTGAATTGATTTTTAATCTTATAGGCATGATTTATATTATTGCACTGGTTTTAATCCTATAGACGTAATCTCTTGAATTAAGCAGTATATGAGCAGAAATTTATACACATTGAGTCAGAAACAATTAGGCCAAATATTGGAACTATAGGCATGATTGCTAACACACGTTTATTGGACAGATTGATACACATAAAGGCATGATTTTTAACTGATCATAATATTAACCCTATAGGCAGGATTTCTAGTACGTAAACATAACATAGAACTTATACAATTTCAACAAACATGATATGAAACTTATAAGCAGAACTAACACCATAGATGAAGACCCTATAGGCAGGATTTCTACACGACATAGCAAAAGAAAATAAGTGCGCTTCCCAATTTTACTAAATACCCCAGAATTGTTTGTTACAAAATTATTACAGACCCGGTTAATAAATGGATTTCATAATAAAATAAAGTATAGAGAGCCTACAGCAGCCCCAGATACACCTGGGCAACCCAGGACTTCAAACGATATCAGCTTCAAGGCTCATTTCAAGTGCAGAACAATCAATGGTGAGAGATTCACCCATAGAACATAGAACTTAGATCTCTAGTATGTCAAAGTTCCCAAGGGTTTCAAGAACTCAGGGCAATGCTCACACTAGAGAACAAATGCTCAGAAATAGTTCAAGAAGATTAGAAACCAAACCCCAGTGTGTCAGAGTTCACAAGGGTCTCACATGGACCCCGAGCAGTGCTCACACTAGGGAGGTGACGCATAGAACCTAAAGGACCTAAGAATAGGAGTTTAAGGAAGCAACACATAAAGGAGACAATTGTAAAGGACAGATTTGATTTTAGAAAAGCCATCATGATAGAGTTTAAAACACAGAATATATAGACAGATTTAAAAAGACAAATTGGCAAGATTTGTAACGTTGTATATGCTCAGGAGCATAGTACTCACTAAGCCAAATCCTGAAAAGCCTAATTAAGCTAAGTGTACATATTAACATTTTGGGACAACTCTGTTCAATGAGAGAAAAACATTTAGACAATGTATTAAGGCAAAAGTCAGATAATCACATTGGAATCCAAAGGAATGCATGGCACACTAGAATATAGGTTATCATGGCACATGAACGATAGAGAAAGAAGTCTAATACTGCCCAGACATAACAATACAAGTTTGTAAAGATGCAGGACTAATTAACTGATGAACATACTATTATTATCCTACAGATGCTAAGTTCGGGACAAGTTCAGAACAACATACAGGAAATGAGTTAGAAGACATTAAGCTAATCCCTAAGAGGATACATATTATTCAAAATAAACAGTCTCCGAACTAATAGTATCCATTATAGAACTAAAGGAAATCACATAAACATGAAATTGGCAGACTCATGCTCAGAATAGACTTTAAACATGTTGGATCATAAACGCAATTCATAGGTGCATAGAAGTAAAATAACAAAGGGATAGTCACTCACTAGTCATGCAAGAAAACTAAAAATACACCACAATGGTCGAGAGCCCAGAATTATTTGGCCTTGGCTTTCGGCCGGCCAAGACCAGAAGTAAACGAGATATCAAAGAGAATACAGAACCAAACCCTAAGTTTTTAGTAAGAGTATATTGATTCGAGTCAGTCCTAAAATTGAAAGGGGGGTATTTATATAGTAGCATAGTTCATACATAAAACAGGAAATACGGTAAGTACTAAACACATAATCAATTAGAATCGATTTTTTAGGGAAAATAATACATAAACAAGGGAGTTCAGTAAATCAGCAGAGAATCAAAGAATGTTATCATGCAAGTAACACTTAAAATAAGGGGATACAACAGAAAATAAGGAAAATATCATACAAAGATCGATTAAAATCAGATTTAGGGCGAAATAAAGTAAAAATAAAGGAAACATAGTAGATTAAACATAAATAAGAAAAATATCAGTCAAATACAAGAAAGGAAAGAGTATCAATCAGAAATCAGTGAAGAATAAGGGAAGATCTCAAACCCTAGTTGAGACGGATGCCTTGAATCGGACCAAAAATACAAGGACCGTTCAATATAACATGTATAGAGACGGAAGATCGTCCAGATCTTCACAAAATCAAAGTGAATCTACCCGTTATTGAGGTATTTCTTGCCAAAAATAGGTCAATAACTAAGTGATGTCAACAACATGCGTATAAGGATGGAATATTACAAATTAGGTAAGTGAATCATGGATTGATTCCATGTTTGAGCCAGAATTGGAGAGGGTTAGGGGTTACATCGGCTATGGTTTGCAGAGGAAAAGAGAAGGTTCGAGAGAGTATAGAGGTGGCTAGCTGACCAAAAATGTCTCTAGGGTTAGGGGTGACACTGAGGTAGTCCTGCAGGCGTCCGCAGGCCTTGGCGTCACCCACTATCTCATTTCTTTTCTTTCTGTCTTTCCTTTGTATTTCTGAGACAGTTGTATTGTTTATTCAGACTTTGTTTTTAGTATTCTTAGACAGTCTGTGGATTTGTGATACCAGTTCTGGGGTTTTACTAAGGATTTTGTAATATCAAATACTTAAGTTGTTGTATTTCATAGCTTCCGTACTCTTATTTAAACTTGTTCTCGCTTATCGCTTTTCCTTTAAATGCCTAATAATAAGGAAGGAAATAAGTTATATTAACCAGAACGTTGGCTTGTCTAGCGGGTTCAACGTTAGATGCCATCATGGTCCCGATGGTGGGATTTCGGGTCGTGACAACCCTAGTGTGGGTATTTAATGGGTCTTGAATTTTAGGGCTTAATTATTTATGGGATAGTGATATTTAGCTTATTTCATGCTTTAATTATAGAATTGGTGGTTGCAAAAACTGATTCATGCCTTTTTAACTTAAGCTCTTGTTGAGAAAGAGGGCCCAAGTCTAGGAAAAGTAGGCTAACAAGGAATTTGGGTGAATTCAAGAGATTGATAGCCCCAATTAAAGGGTTAAACCTAGAGATAGTAATACCCGACTTGAGCCAATTTCACTTGCATTGCTTTAACACCCATTTGGGCTTGAGAAAGCCAAATCGGGCAAAGTCACTCAAACTACCGAGAGGTATAGAGTGAGTGTTTATGTGTGAAGGTTATATCACGACCCCAATTATAACAAGCTTGCCTTAGATTCTTAATCTCATTAGATACTCGCCTAGGCGGAAGTCACTTACCTAATGCTTTTTATCATTTGAAAAACACTAACAAAAACATTGTACTTAGATTATTTTTAGCAGTCAATAGAATTAAAATTAGAATAGAAACAATCCCAACCATGGTTAGAAGTGTAATTAGAAACAATACGCACATCTAGATTAGGTAGAAACCCAACTCCCAACCAATATTAACTCCCTGTGGATATCAATCCTGAACTATCGGGTAAAACTACATTGACCAATCATCGCTACTTTATAGCGGTGTAGGGTTGAAACCGATCAGTAGTAATCCCGAGTTCGCTTCTCCCTTGTGATCAATACATTGGTGCGTTTTAATACTGGCCCTTGGGGAACATCGACCCGTATGACAATCATGTGAATGGCGTGTTTTGGTTTTTCTTTCTCATTCTGTCTATTGGAATCTCTATTCCTGAAGTGATTCTTGGCTTGATCACTTAAAAACTCCCGAAGGTGCCAGTCATTGAATTACCGGGCTACTTCCTTCATCAACTGGCTACAATCTTCTATTCTATGGCCATGAGTACCATGATACTTGGAAATTTGGTTGGGGTTTCTCATGTTTGGATCGGTCTGCAGAGGTCGAGGCCGTATAGTTGATGAGTGATGATTTTACCACTCATTTTAGCCTTTTCTCATTAGATTTTGTATTGTTAAATGATAACTTGAGGTCGTTTTTAGTGTGTAATTGCTCTATTTGTAGGAAAATGATGCCATGAAGTGGTTAAGGTCAAATTGGAGTGAAATTGAGCAAAAAGAGAGTAAAGAAGAGAAAAGAGGGGAGCAATGGCCGAATGCGATCGCATATGCAACATGCGAATCGCATTTCGAGCCCAGAAGATCGCATACCGCAACAGAAAGATGAGTCGAGTTTAATGAGTGAAATGCGGTCGAATATGCGATCGCATATCGCAAATGCGGTTCGCATTTGAGCCGCATCACCATCTGATGCCTGAAGCTACATTGTAAATGCGACGCACGAATGCGATCGCATATCACTAATGCGGACCGCATATCTCAAATGCGACGACCCTCTGGGACCTAGGGTTTTGATGTGCGACGGAAAGAGTGAAGATGCGAATCGCATCCCTGATATGCGACAGGGATGCGATCGCATATCAGCCCGACAGGGGTGTTTATGTCCACTTTTCACTCGAATTTTTGGCCCTCTATAAAAAGCATACCTTGGCAACATCTTAGGAGGGATTGGAAATCAATTTTTATCCATTTGAGATCAATTTTTGGGCATTTTCTTCAGCCTTGTAAATATATTTTGAGAGAGAAGAACAAGTATTGAAGC
>ML296207.1:0-60340 GCA_005239495.1 Nicotiana undulata
ATTCAATTTCTAGCATTCTTCCAAAAATACCAAAATTCGACCCCGGGTCCGCTTGGTCCAAACACAAGGCTCGGACCAAAACCCGATCACCCATAACCCCACGAGCTAAAATATATAATCTGTTTCAAGATCCGACCCCAAATTGAGGTTGAATCACCCAATTTTCCCAAAAACCTAACTCTACCCAAAACCCCTAATTTCTACTTNCTTGATTTTATGATTTTAGGCCTAGACTTTCTAGTGATTATGGAAGGAAATGGGAGAATTAGAAGTTAAGATCACTTACCCAAGTGTTTATGGAGGGAAATTAGCTTGAGGATCGTTAATGGGGGTGGGAGGAGAAGAAGAAAGCTGAAAATGTGATATTCCCGTATGGTATTCTGTTTTTGGGGTATTTTTAATAACTGGGCAAAATTAACGCGAAGGGTTAGCTGCTGGGACCTACACGTTTGCGGAGCCAGGGCCGCGTTCGTGAAGGTCTAACTCCCTAACCTTCCGCATTCGCGAGCCTCTGCCCGCGTTCGCGAAGAACAAACCTACCTGACCCCAGACCCCACGCTATAACACTATGCGTTCGCGAGAGAGGCGTTGCGTTCGCGTAGAGCAGTACCCCCATAGCTCCGCGTTCGCGACCGTACCCGTGCGTTCGCGTAGAACAAAAACAAAGACACACTAATTACCCTTCGGGTTCGCGAGCCCTTGGCCGGGTTCGCGAAGGGTATTACACCAGACATCAGAAACAGGCGAAGAACACTAGATTTTTCATGCATTTCACATCCCTTTGGCTACCCGAAACTCACCCGAGCCCTCGAGTCTCAAAACCAAAAACACACACGACTCCCAAAAGATCCTACAAACTTGTTCAAGCTTTTAAATCATCAAACTATCATCAAATTCATCGAATTAAACCTCAAAACTCTTAGAATTTTCTTTAAACTTCATAAAGCTTAAGTTTTCCAATTTTGATCCGAAACACGTCATTTCAAGTCCGTTTTACACCAAATTTCACATATAAGTCACATAACATATATTAAACCTATTCCAGGCTCTGGAACCATAATACGGGCCCGGTAACACGGTTTTCACATGAAAGTTCATTTTCAAAAACTTTTATTATTTTCAAAAAACAATTTTATTTAAAAATTCATTTCTCGGGCTTGGGACCTCAAAATTTGATTCCGGGTATACGCCCAAGTCCCATATTTTCCTACGGACCCTCTGGGACTGTCAAATCACGATCCGGGTCCTTTTACCAAAAATATTGACCAAAGTCAACTTTATTCATTCAATTATCATAAAATTCTATTTTCATCAAGTTTTCACATAAAAGCTTCCCAACAACACGCCCGGGATGCACACGCATATCGAGGTGAGATTAACGGAGGCTTTCGGGGCCTCGAAACACAGATTTAGCTAGAATTACTTAGGATGACCTTTTGAGTCATCACACCTTTGCATGCGATTTGGGAGCGCTATCGGACCATAGTAAAGGAGTGTCCAAAAAATGACATGACTGAGGCCATGATACATCAGACCTTCTACCGAGGCATAAATACCACCAATCAGTGTGTGGTCAATAAATTGGCTGGGGGAAACTTCATGAAGCTATCATACAATGAGGCATGTGACGTCTTAGATGAAATGGTTGACACTTCGTCAGCATGGCAGAGTAGAGCAAATGTACCTCAGGGTGATCCAGGTATTAATGGTCTTCACAAAGAACTTCAAGAACATGGGCAAGTAATTGCCGAGCTTACCACCACCATGAATCAACTTGCTAAGGCACAACTTCAACAATTACAAGGGCTAAAGAAAGTGAATGCTATGGAGGGGGTAAATGTTTTGGTGAACAAGAGAAGACCTCATGGAATTCAAATTCAAAACAATAATGTTCAATGTGACCAAGGATCGAGTAGGTATAGTCAAGAGGATGCTTATGATGATCAATATGAGGATGTCATGTATGCCAACAATTATCAAGGGCAAGGGAACAATCAAGGCAACAACCAAAATTGGAATAATCAAAGGCAACATAATTGGAACAATAACAATAATTCAAGCAATTGGGGGAACAAAAATCAACAATGGGGAGGCAACAATAACAATAATTGGAGTGGGAACAATAATAACAACAATTGGGGTTGAAACGGTAACCGGGGGTCGGGCTTTCAAAGGCCCCCGATGTACCAACAACCCAACAATCCACCCCCTTATCAATCACAAGGCCAAGGTTCCTCGAGTAACGATATGGGTAGAATTGAGCAAATGTTAAAACAAATGATGGATCACAACGCAGATTCAAATGCTCAACTTGCCTCCCATAACACCTCCATTCAAAATCTTGAAGTGCAAATGGGACAAAGCTCTCAAGCCTTGAACACACGCCCGAAGGGAGCACTACTAAGTGATACTGTGGTGAACCCCAAGGGTGGGAACAACAAAAACAATACCGGTCACGCCATGGCGGTGACCACAAAGAGTGGACGAGGCGGTGAGGCTAGTTCTTCTAAACAAAAGAGAGTTGTTGGTGATGAGGATGACTTTCCAAATTATGAGGTTCCGATTGAGGTTGAGCATGTAGTTGAGGAGCCAACAACTAGTGAAGTGAGGATTTATATTCATGATCATGAGGAGGAAACTCAAAGTGATGTGAACTCATCTAGGGAACGCGTAATTGACATTCCTGAGCCGATTGTGTCAAAAGCAAAGGCCCCATTGCCTAGGCCTCCTCCTCCTTATCCTCAAAGGTTGGCGAAGAAAAATAATGATAACCAATTCAAGAAATTCATCGACATGATGAAAAACTTATCCATCAATGTCCCTTTAGTTGAAGCTTTAGAGCAAATGCTCGGGTATGCCAAGTTCATGACGGTCTTGGTCACAAAGAAAAGGTCAATGAAGTGCGAAACTATAAAGATAACTCACCAAGTGAGTGCAATAGTGCACTCAATGGCACCCAAGCTTGAAGACCCCGGGGCATTCACCATTCTTTGCACAATTGGTAGCGCGGATTTCGCCAAAGCATTGTGTGACCTCAGAGCTAGCATAAACTTGATGCCATATTCGGTTTTCAAAACTTTGGGGATTGGTCAACCTA
Source organism: Nicotiana undulata (assembly GCA_005239495.1). NCBI lineage: Eukaryota > Viridiplantae > Streptophyta > Magnoliopsida > Solanales > Solanaceae > Nicotiana > Nicotiana undulata. The sequence continues at coordinate 3,098 of ML296207.1, forward strand.
GGGATACTTCCATGCGCCTTCAAATGGCGGATCAATCTATGAAGCGGACTTTAGGAATCATTGATGATATTTTGGTGCGGGTTGGCAAGTTCATTTTGCCCGCGGATTTTGTTATCTTGGATTGTGAGGTGGATTATAAAGTTCTTATCATTTTGGGAAGGCCCTTCCTTGCAACGGGGAAGGACTTAGTTGACGTGGAGGCCGGTGAGCTCACCTTCTGGGTGGGCGATGAAAAGGTTATGTTCCACGTTTGCAAGTCAATGAAGCAACCCAATAGAACGGAGGTATGTTCTTTCATGCACATTGTCACCGAGGTCATTATTGATGAATCAAGCTCAATGATAAATGTTGAAGATCCCGTGGAGGAAGCTTTATTGAATCATGATGATATTATGGTGGATGGCTTGATCGAGAGTACCAATGCTCTACAAGGCATGGGTTCTTATTCATATGGTTCTCGAAAGTTATCCTTGGATTTGGAGAATCGGAAAACTCCTCCGACAAAACCTTCAATTGAAGAGCCACCTACATTGGAGTTGAAGCCACTTCCACCACACCTGAGGTATGAATTTCTTGGTCCTTCTCGTACTTTACCTGTTATACCTTCATCTTGTCTAACTAAAGTGCAGGTAGACTCTGCTCTCAAAGTGTTACAAAGGAGGAAGAAGGCCATAGGATGGACACTTGCGGATATTCGGGGAATAAGCCCTGCATTTTGTATGCAAAAAATTATTCTCGAGGATAATCAAAGCCTTCCGTAGAACATCAACGGAGGCTAAATGAAGCAATGCAAAAAATTATGAAGAAAAAAATAATCAAGTGGCTTGATGCAGGTCTACCCAATCTCAGATAGTGCTTGGACTTCTCCGGTCCAATGTGTTCCAAAAAAGGGTGGCATGACCGTTGTTCAAAAATACAAGAATGAACTTATTCCAACAAGGACAGTCACAGGTTAGCGGGTATGCATGGATTACCGCAAATTGAACAAGGATCACTTCCCTTTTCCTTTCTTTGACCAAATGCTTGACAGACTTACAGGTAGAGATTTCTATTGCTTCTTGGACGGGTATTCAGGCTATAACCAAATCTTGATTGCTCTGGAGGACCAAGAAAAGACAACTTTCACATGTCCCTATGGGACATTTGCTTTTTCCAGGATGCCTTTTGGATTCTGCAATGCACCCGCTACATTTCAGCAGTGCATGATGGAAATTTTCACTAACATGGTTGAAGACTTTCTAAAGGTATTCATGGATGATTTCAGCGTGGTTGGGGACTCCTTTGATGAATGCTTGAACAGTCTTGAAAAAGTCCTCGCTCGTTGTGAAAAAACCAACCTAGTGCTCAACTGGGAAAAATGCCATTTTATGGTTGAAGAAGGGATAATTTTGGGCCACAAAATCTCAAGAAATGGAATTGAAGTAGACAAGGCCAAGATTGAGGTCATTTCCAAATTGCCACCTCAAACTTCGGTGAAGAGAGTCCGTAGTTTTCTTGGGCATGCCGAGTTCTACCGGTGTTTCATTAAGGACTTTTGAAAGGTGGTCAATCCTCTTTTCAAGTTGCTTGAGAAAGATGCCAAGTTCCACTTTGATGAGAATTGCATCAGTGCATTTGAGTTGTTGAAGCACAAGTTAACCACCACGCCAATTATCACCTTGCCAGATTGGAGCGCTCCTTTTGAGCTAATGTGTGATTCGAGTGATGTGGCGGTGGGTGCGGTTTTGGGCCAAAGGGTGAACATGATCTTTCACCCCATTTACTATGCAATCAAGACAATGAATTCAGCCCAAATGAACTACACCGTCACCGAAAAAGGGTTGTTGGCTATAGTCTTTGCAATGGAGAAATTATGTCCTTATCTTATGGGTGCCAAGGTCATAGTTCACACTGACCATACGGTGCTCCGGTATCTCATGATGAAAATGGATTCCAAGGCTAGACTTATGCGGTGGGTGTTATTGCTTCAAGAATTTGATTTGGAGATCATTGATAGAAAGGGGAGTGAGAACCAAGTTGCCGATCATCTCTCCCGCTTGGAGGAACAAGGGAGACCTAGTGATGGGCTTGAGATTGATGATAGCTTCCCAGATGAAAAACTTCTCTCCGTTACTATGCAAGACCCATGGTTCGCGGACATCGCCAACTACATTGTCACCGGTGTTGTCCTGTTTGAACTCTCTTCTAACCAAAGGAAGAAGCTTAGACGGGACATCATGGATTATTATTGGGATGAACCGTACTTATTCAAGATATGCAATGATGGGGTCATCCGGCGTTGTGTTCCCGAAGAAGAGCAAGGGTCAATTCTTGAGTCATGCCACTCCTCACCTTATGGTGGTCATCATGGAGGGGCAAGGACCGCGTCAAAAGTGTTAAGTTGTGGTTTCTTTTGGCCTACTTTGTACAAGGATTCTATTGAATTGGTCAAGCGATGTGATGAATGCCAAAGAATGGGTGGGTAGGTGAAGTAGGCCCCAGGTCCTTTTTTCTATAAATAGAGCGTGCGACCTTCATTTTGAACTTTTCGCTCTCTGCACACTTAATAGACAAAAACACTGTTCATCACTCCTACCTCTTGACTTCACCTGCTAAATCTCTTTCATCTACACTGCATCTCACATCTGGTAATTTTAATTTTGTTTTCTTAGTTGTTTAACTTTGTTATTTTCTTTTTAAATAGTTGATTTTCTTCTTTTTCTTCCCTTTTCTTTTAATTAATGTATAGGGTTCGCTTAATACTGGTTAAATTAGGATTAATTAGTTTAATACACTGATTAAACACCTAGGGGATCAATAATATGTGATTTTAAGCTCAAATTGGGACGAATATTTGAAACCCTAGGTTAGTGTTACTATTCATTACTCACCGCAGTCCGCAATACCATTTTGTGCGGACCGCGATGGCTTAACTTCAGAGAGGTTAAAAGTTAAGGACCGCGGCCGCAGTGGATTTTGTGCGGTCTGCGGTGGCCTTAATCAGAGAGTGGGTACTCTGAACCCCACCTCAGTGCGAATTGCGGTGCATTTTGTGTGGACCGCGGTACCTTCTTTGCGGCCGAACTTCATTTTGTGCGGTCCGCGGTTTGCTATTCTACAATTCTGCCTTTAACTGCCTGCAATCTTATTCTTCACTGATTCATTTAATACTGTGTTACTAACAAACTTAAACTGAATTCCACTTGCAGACAATGGTTCAGTCGCAAGGCGGTGGTAGAAAACAACAGGGAAAAGGAGAGTTCTCCCGGGGTAGAGGAAAGGGCATGATCAAACTAACTCCCCATGTCTGGAAAAATATCAAAGATACCATGAAGACAATTAAAGCTATTGATAGAGCTGCTTCCCATTCGGGAAGTGAGTATGTGCCCTCCCAGGAGGCATCTGACTCAGAATCCGTTCCAGAGTATGTTCCTGACTTGCCAGAGAGAAAAAGATTGAGAGATACACCTTCGGGCTCCCCTACTACCCAAGCATCAGCACAAAGGTCTTCTGAGTCGTCTGAGGGCTTAGCTGCGGGCAGTGACAATGACTATTCTACCTCACCTACAACTTCACTATCCGGTGAGCATTCCACAGAAGAAGAAGGAGGGGTGGAGCCCCAAGAAGGAAGATTAGAGAGAACCAGGAAACTGGAAGCATGGCAAGATAGATTTGTGAGTGAAGTGGCCTTCCACAAGTTTAGAGAATGGTGGACCAAGAGGAAGTTGATACCGGAGCGGAAATTCATTATAAAGGAACTTTTGCCTCACAACCCCAATGTGCTGAGGCAGTTCAGAGAGAGAGAAGGCTGGGACTATTTCACATGCCAAGTGGTGGAGGCCAATGAGAACTGAGTCAAGGAGTTCGACACCAATGTTGCCCATATCAAAAAGGGCACTAAAATGACTAAGGTGCGAAATTTGACAGTAATGTTTGACGAAAAAACGATCAATGACTACCTTGACTTACCGGAGGTGGATGGGGCATTGTACTTAGAGAAGGTAGCTTTGGGGGAGGATGCTCGTCCGTGGTTAGCATAGCACTTGGCAATCCCAGGTACCACCCCAGAATGGTTGACAGCGGGAGTAAAACTTCTGAGAAGAACCCTGAACTTTGAAGCAAAAGGGCGGGAGATGTTTGGGTGCAGAAGGCTAGACCCCACCACTCACAAAAACTCGCTTCCTATATCCAGGGTTATATTGGTGGCATCGATCATGGCGGGGTACCCGGTCAACGTCGGGAATGTGATGTCCGAAATGATTACACGGGTAGTAAGCGAAGGTGATAAATCCTACCCCTTCCCAAATTTCCTGACCATGTACTTTGAGAATCAAGATGTAGAAAACATGAAGTTTGATGTGAAGGTAAATCCAAAGGCTCCCTTTTCATGGTATAGCCTACAGGGTGATGACAACCCTAAAGGCAAGGGAAAATCCATTGTTTCTACTGGCCAGTCTGAAGAGCCAGTAGTAGTAGTGCCTCCTACTCAGCCTCCTCCAGCCACCCCAGGCACGGCTCCAGGGCCCTCCACTTCTACAACCCTAGATATTCCTACATCTACAGCATACCCTTTGACTGCCCACCGTTTGAGCCAGACCCTTGCCAGTATCAACAACTGGATGCAGGTAGCTACTTCTAAGCTGTATGTACTTTCTACATCAGTGGCAACCCAGTCTACACCTCCTCAACCACAGATCCCACAGTCAGTGGAGGACACTCTCAAGGAGCTTCTGGACAACCAGAGAAGCTCCTAGAGAACCAGCAGTTGATCATGGATGTTGTTACTTCTCATGGAAAGGCATTGAAGGAGCTTGCTAAGGAGTCAAAGAAAATGAGAAAGACTCGTGCTTCCAAGGAGTCGGTGAAGAAGTTAAGGGTGGGGGTAGAGAAAATGAAGGCTGATCACTTGCCTTTGGAGCTTTTATTGCATGACCCGGCCCCAACAGCCCAGCCTGAGCCGGAGCAGGAGATAGAGAGGCCACCAAAGAGGAAGAGGGTCATTCCCCGTGTTGTTGATGTTGTTATACAATTGGAGGACCCGCCGGGAGGTTCCTCTAGTCAGAACCAGATTCCAGTACAGGCCCAGGACCCAGTGGAGATACAGGTCCCAGTGGAGACACAGGTTACCGGGAGCCCGGCATAGGTTCCCGAGCAGTCCACAGACCCAAGGACCCAGATTCATGAGCCTATGCAAACGGAGGGCCAATAGGGAGTTTCTTTTTACTCTCTCTTTTATTTTGAGCTATTTTTGATTAGTTAGAATTGAGTACAATGCTAGGTATTATTTGAGGGGGTAGCCCTATTTGGATGATTGTATATAGGACACTATTTCCGTTTTGTAATGCTTTCTTTTTACTTTTGGCATGTACATAATTTTACCATTATAGTTTACTTTTCGTACTTTGCAACTCTGGTCTGTATATAAAATTACCTTCTGATGTATATATTTATTTCCCCTTATGTATATTCGACTAAATCCCCTCTTGTATATATTTATTTTACTTTCCGAATTTTCCTTCATAGCTTCTTGTTTTGAATTTTTGCGTGCAATAACCCTTTGGTTTTCTTAATGCCACGGTTCTTTCCAAAGGTGGAATTTGTGTGAACCGGGTGTCTCTCCCCGATGATGGATGGCATGACAACCTTCTTAAGGGTTTGAGTCTGTTTCATTCCGTTTTATTTTTGCTTTTTGTGTAAATATTAGCTAGTGAGTAATGGTGCCTCAAGCAAAGCATCACTTGGGCCTAACACATTTTCCTTTGATCATATGGTAAAAAACAAATTGTTGTGTATATGATGGTGAAAGTTGTGACCTTGAGACTCTTGTGTTGGCCGATAATCATTAAGTGGTTTTTCGGGACCATTGTGTTGCTCAAATCTTAGCTAAGGTCGTTGTGGTCCCCCGACTCTGTTTCTTTAACAATCCCATAGCGGGTGTGGTAAGAATTAGAATTGCAAGTCCAAGTCCCGAGCCATTAGTCTAGAACTTTCCCATAATATTTGTCTAGGCAAAATCCTAAGTGTAGTTTGACTTGAGATGTGATTATAGGCTCTCCTTGATCCGCATGATGTCTTGAAAACTTCCATAGCCTACCAATGATAATATCCCTAGTCAACCTTTTGAGCCTTAGACCATTTTCTTTCAAAAACCACGATACAAGCCTTTACCTATTTTGACCCTCTCTTGGCACACTATATTTCCTTAGCACAAGGCAAAATCATAAGTTTGGGGGAGAGACGAGGACTGCAACAAAGTGGAAAAAGGTACAAAATTAAGAAAAGGAAAGGCAATGAAAAAGAAATAAAATAAAAAATTCAAAAAGAATGAACAATTTAGAAGAAATAAAGAGAATCAATAAAAGAAAAGAGATGAAAGGTGTGGAACGTTTAGAAAGGAGAAAAAGGTTTGAAATGAACAATAAAGAGGGAAAGTGTGTCTCTCTAACCCCTCAGAAAGAACTTAATGACTCAAAAAGTCAAGAGAATGTATGCCAAAATGAAGCAAATGAAGTGCTTAAGGAAAGTTGGAACCTACCTAGACCAAATATTTCCTACCTTGAACCAAAAGGCTTCATTATATCTCCACAAAAGCCCTATATGATCTTGAGTTGAATGAATCTTACATTAGTGGTGACTCACATAAGAGGAAAGCTTATGGTACTTAGAGACAGATTTGAGACCTTTCTTTGAGAGAGATGAGCGTGTTTCCATTATCCTCATTCTTTGTGCTACAATCTAAAAGTGAGGTTTTCTTAGGAAGAGTTGAGGAGTATGAGTTTGGGTTCCACAATGACCAAAGAAGTAGAAAGAGTTTCTTTGATGGGCTGAGTCAACTCTTGATGCTCTCGTGTCGCACTAAATCCATGGTGTTTAGAAGGTCGAATGTTGTTAATGATTCATTTGAATTGAGGGATATTATTAGTCCCAATTGATGCTAGAAGAGGTCACTTTAGGGCAACTGAATTTTCTTGGATTTACTCTTAAGAGGTGGGGCTTATTTTGTTTCTTGAGGACAAGCAAAAGCTTAAGTTTGGGGAAGTTGATAACTAAGGATTATAGTTCATTTTACACTCCTTCTTGCTTGAGTTTTGATTAAACATTTATACAAAATAGTCCCAATGGCTTGCATGTTGTACTTGTTTGCAGGGTTTGGTCAAAAAGGTGACAAATAGTCAAAATCAGCTAAAAAAGGAGTGAAGCATGCACACGTACCAAAAACAAGTCCAAGCACAGTGCAACAGATCCACTTCAGCAGCATCCCATTTAGTGCGGTCCGCAGTGAGGAGATTCAGAGAAGCATATTTTGGAAACTCAAGCACTGCGGCCGCAAAGCATTATGTTCAGACCGCAGTGGCCTCACCGCGGTCGCAATCAAGTTTATGCGATCTACAAAGATCATGTTTAGAGAGTTTGGATTTTGGAGGAAAAAGCTATTGGGGTTCGCGGTCCTTTTTGTGCGTACCGAAGTAGGAGTCGCAATACATTTTATGTGGCCCGGGGTGGCCAAGTTCAAAGCGCAGAAGTTTGAAGCCAAAAAGCCTCATCGTGGCCGCACTCCATTTCTTGCGGTTCGCGGTACCCCCGCAGGGGTATTTTTGTCCAAACAATTCGGCCTAGTATAAATTCTTTCTTTTTCCATTTTTACGGAAGCTTTTGTACTCTAACTTGGAGGAGAGCTCGTGAACAGCTGTATTAGACCATTTTGAGTAATTTTATAGTTGGTTTATCATTGAATCTTCAATTATTAGCCTGTAATTAAATCTTATGGGTTATTTTTCATCTATTTATTTGTTTTCTTTCATTATTATGAGTAGCTAGACCCATTAGCTAGGGTTGTGGCTCAACCCTAGTGTGGGTATTTGATGGGTCTTTTGATTTAAAGCTTAGAAGTTTATGGGTAGTTGATATTCAGACTGATTTGTATTTTTCATGTTAAATTAGTGGTTGCAAACACTTATTTGTGCCTATTTGACTTGGGTTCTTCTTGAGAAAGAGAACTTTGAGTCTAGGAAAATCAGTCCAACAAGGAATTGGGGTGTAACCAAGAGATTGATAGTCCAAATTAAAGGGTTAAACCTAGAGATAGTAATACCCGATTGGAGCCTTTATTACTGGCACAATTTTGACACCCAATTGGACTTGAGAAAGTCAATTAGGGAAAAGTCACTCAAGCTGCCGAGAGGTATAGAGTGAGTAATTCCGTGCATTGGCTATATCACAATCCCCAACATAACGCCTTTGCCTTAGGCTTTAGATCCCGTCAAGTATTCACCTAGGATAAAGTCACAGTCCTAGTCCCTTTATCTATTGAGAAAACATCAAAAACGAATATTAGTTAGCTCGTTCATAAGTTCAAATAGACTAAATCGTAGTTTAATCACCAAACCATTTGATGAGAAGTGTAATTAATAACACAACGCGCTACTAGATCATTTAGACACTCAACTCCAACATATATAGCTCCTTTTGGAATTCGATCCCGACCCCTTCGGGTAAAAGCTGCATTGACCCCTGTACTTGCTACTCTTTAGTAGTATAGGTGGGAGCCGATCAATCACCTACAATACCAGCATCTAAAGAACCTTCTAAATTAAAAATGTTAGAGTGTGGATACCATAGTCCATGAGAAGTAGTTCCAATGAGATAACGAATAATTCTCTTTACTGCAGTCAGGTGGGACTCTTTAGGAGCTGACTAAAACCTAGAACATTTGTAACCACTGAACAGGATATCTTGTCGACTAGCAGTTAGCTAAAGTAAAGAACCAATCATTCCACGATAGTGTGTTTCATCAACGGGATTTCCCTTTTCATCTCTATCAAGATTTTCTGCCGGACTCATGGGTGTGCCAATAGCTTTAGCATTGCTCATGCCAAAATTTTGAATTAGCTTTTTGGTATATTCCGTCTAGCATATAAAGGTTCCTTCTTCAGATTGTTAGACTTGAAGTCCAAGGAAGAAAGTAAGATCTCCCATCATACTCATTTCAAATTCACTTTGCACAATAAGGGGTTAGCGCTACCAAAAATAATATTATCAACATAAACTTGAATAATAAGCTTACCTTCTGAAGATCTTTTGATGAATAGAGTAGTATCTACTTTACCTCTTATAAACCCGTGATCAAGTAGAAATGAACTGAGTCTTTCATACCATGCTCGCGAAGCTTGTTTAAGTCCATACAATGTCTTGGTTAACTTATACACATGATAAGGAAATTTTGAGTCTTCAAATCCCGGAGGTCATTTGACATATACTTCCTACTCAATGAAACCATTGAAGAAGGCAAACTTGACATCCATCTGAAAGAGTCTGAATTTGTTGAAGGATGCATATGCAAGAAGGATTTGTATTGACTCTAGTCGTGCTACTGGTGCAAAGGTTTCATCATAGTCGACTCCCTCTTGTTGAGAATACACTTGAGCTAATAATATGACTTTGTTTCTTATGACTTTGCCATCCTCATTGAGCTTATTTCTGAAAACCCATTTATTTTAGATTACAGTAGCATCTACAGGCTTAGGCATCAATTTCCATACCTGGTTCTTATCAAATTGATCCAATTCTTCATACATGGCCTGAACCCAACGTGAATCTTTGAGAGCCTCGCTAAGTTTGCCTTTTTCTTGTGAGCTCCTCTAGTTTTCATCCCTTCACTTGGATCTCGTATGATAAACTTATGAGGGTATTCTGGTTCACTCTTCCATTCATTTGGTCGTGTTGTGCTTTTAGAAATAGTCAAATTTATCTGTGCTTCTGGTTGACTGTTGCTAATTTCATCAGTCGACTCTGTGACATTTTCCATCCTGTTAGTTGACTTTTGGAGATTTCTTGATTGAGTTGTTTCTTTATTTTGATCTTCATCACCTGCATTAGTTCCCTTCTCGTCCAAAGTGTTTATTTTCATCAAATACCACATAAACTGATTCTTCTATAAATAAAGTGTGTTTATTATAAACTCTAAATGATCTATTGTTTAAAGAATAACCAAGAAAAATACCTTCATCACTCCTTGGATCAAATTTACCAAGATTTTCCTTACCATTGTTGTGGATGAAACATTTACTTCCAAAAATATGGAAGTAACTTCTGTTGGGTCGTTTACCTTTTCAAATTCGTATAGAGTTTTCTTCATGATTGTCCTTATGAGACATCTGTTGAGAATATGACAGGCTGTACTTACTGCCTCTACCCAAAAGTGGTTTGGCAATGAGTATTCTACTAACATGGTTCAAGCCATATCTTGTATAATACTATTTTTCCGTTCCACTACCCCATTCCGTTGAGGTGATCTTGGGGCAGAGAAATTGTGAGTGTATCCTTGATCATTGCAGTATTCTTCAAATGCTTTGTTCTCAAGTTCTCCTCCATGATCATTTTGAATGGTTGGAATAAGATATCCCTTTTCTCGTTCAAATATTTTACAGAAAATCTCAACGTATTTCAAAGTTTCATCTTTGTGAGATAGAAAAATCACCCATGTAAAACGTGAGTAGTTATCAATAATAACAAATGCATATCATTTTTCTCCTATGCTAGCAGTTCTAGTAGGTCCAAACAAGTCCATATGAAGCAGTTGTAAAGGCTTATATGTAGACACAATGTCTTTGATTTTGAAAGAGTTCCTAGTCTGCTTACCCATCTGACATGCATCACACATATGACTTCTAGAAAAATTGAGCTTGGGAAGACTAATAACTAAATCATGCTTGGATAGTTTGTCTATAATATGCATACTAGCATGACCAAGTTTCTTATGCCATAACCATGGATCATCAGACATGTATGTTAAGAAGATATGACCATTTATATTTTCGAAACCATCAAGAATGTAAACATTTTCATACCTTTTTCCTAGAAGGAATATTTTACATGTCTCGTCTTCAATATAACAACCTATTTTTTTGAATTTCACTTCATATCTGGAATCACACTGTTGACTTATACTCAACATTTTGTAGTTGAGTCCATCTACGAGATAGACTTCAGTAATATCACAGCTGTTATTGAGTGGAACAGTGTCAGTGCCAACTATCTTCCTCTTTGAGTCATCTCCAAATTTAACACTTCCGCCATTTATTTTAGTGACCTCTTTGAACAGGTTTTGTCACCTGTCATATGGATGGAACACGTACTATCTAGGCACCATTTTCCTTTGCGGCTTTTTCTGTGGTATTTATGCAAAATGTAGCAATTACTTTCTCTTAGGTACCCAAACTTGCTTGGGTCCTTGTTGGTTAGTATTACTAAGATTTCAGTTGTCTTTGGGTTTCCAAATCCACCCTGGACATTTGATTTTCGAAAGCGAACAAAGGAATATTTATCCCCACTTTTATTACAAAAGTGACATACATAGGGTGATCCGTTTTTGGATCTTCCACTAGTGCTTGTGGACTAAGTTCTGGTTGGTCCCTTTTCAGTTGACTTGTAAGTCGCCTGGTTGGACTTAATAGAACTGTGACTGGTTGTAATGACCCGACCGGTCGTTTTGCGTTCTAGAACCCTGTGCCCCTAAATAAGACTTCACGTAGTTGCTTTTACTGATTTATGACTTGCGGGGACGGATGGTTCGAGGTTTTGAGGAGTTTGGAGTGGTATAGGAACACTTAGTTCCTTAAGGTTGGCCCTTAAGGCCAAGTTTGACTTCGGTCAACATTTTTAGTAAACAACCTCAAAATCGAGATTCGAAGGTTTTGGTAGGTTCGTATGATGATTTCGGACTTGGGAGTGTGTTCGGAATGGGTTTTGGATGACCCGGGGGCGTTTCAGCATTAAGGTTTCCTTAAGTTCAAACTTGAGGTTTGGAACGTGTTTTTGTGTTATCGAGTTCCAAATAGAATTTCGAGATCGGGAAAAGTTTCGTTATGTCATTTATGATTTGCTCGCAAAATTTGGTGTCATTCCGAGTAGTATAGGTAGGTTCGGCGTATTGAATGCAAATTCAAGAACTTAAAGTTCTTAAGTTTGATCCAATAGGTTTTGGGGTATGATTTTTAGATTTAGCGTTGTTTCGGACGTTCCGTAGGCTTGAGCGAGTTTGTATTATGATTTAGGACTTGTTGGTATATTTGGACGGGGTCTCGGGTGGGCCCAGATGCCATTCGGGCAACGAGCGAGGCAAAAACCAGTCTTAAATGACTGCTGGTGCACCAGATTTGGTGTGACCGCACCTGCGGAGGGCTAGCCACAGGTGTGAGACCGATTTTCCGGTCCCAGCCTTGCAGGTGCGACCTCTGAGGGAGCTGCCTATTTTCCACAGATGCGGACCCCGTAGAAGCGGACTCCGCTCCACAGGTGCGAAGCCAGGCCCCCTTACCCTTCTCAGCATATACGAGACCGCATGTGCGGTCCTTGAGCCGCAGGTGAGAAAATAACCATTTAACCAGGGATTTTGCAATTTAGGTTGAAATAACCATTTAAATAGGGGAATTTCAGACTTTTGAGTATAGATTGATTTATTTATGTAATATTTGGCTAGTTTTGAGTCGTTGGGCGACGAATTTGGAGTTTCAGGCGCGTTCTTGACCCGGAAAGTAGGCTTGACAGGAGGTAAGTCTTCTTTCTAACCTTGTAAGAGGGAATTGTCCCCATAGGTGAATATAAATAATTGCATGTCTTTATTTGTGGGGGCTACACACTGACGAAGTGACGAGAGTCCGTGCGTAGCTACTATTATGCTATGTTGGGGAGTTTAGGATTCACAAGCATGCCTTATGTGCCGTATCTATGATCTTAAATGTTAATTTAGATTGTCTCATATCCTTGAATTTATTTTGTGAACATCTAGGAAGATATATTCTGAACTTTATATTATTGAATCCTCCTCTGTGAGTATGTTTCTACCGAGTTCCCTGATTCCTTTTAGTTATGTGTATATATACGGGTACCTGCATCGCATGAATGATTCGCGAGCGGGGTAGCCCTACTATTCTGTCAACCGCGTCGCATATTCGATTCGTGAGCGGTGTAATAGATGCATCTATGGTTCGAGCCGTTCGACCCTTCGGCAGTGCACATTTATTTTTGCGTCGTACCTGTCGTACGTTCACGGCATGTTATGTGTTTGTTAGTCGTTTGGGTGTTCTGTGATTAAGAATCTTTTGAATATCATGAAAAGGGACATCAAGGTAATTTGTATACTAGAGAACTTGACACGTAAGGATATTTGATGTTCCTGTCTTCATTATTATTCATGATCGCTATTCCTGCTTAGCCTTACATTTAAAATATATTATTTTGACCCTAGTAAGTGTCACGTCGACCTCTCGTCACTACTTCTTCAAGATTAGATAGTATACTTACTAGGTACATATTATTTTATGTACTCATGCTACACTCAGTACTTAATTGTACAGGATCTGAGGCAGGTGCATCTGGGTATCAGGCCGGAGCTCGTCCCTGAGATATACCTGGTTTAGACCTCACGGTGAGCTGCTCCTCTTGACGATCCTCAGCAGCACTATGGAGTCTTCTTTTGTTATTTCTGTCTATTCCTTTTCTGACAGTAGGACAGTCTATTACATCGTTTGTTTTACTCTACTAGTATGCATGTAGTCTTGTGACACTAGTTCATGGTACACACGTTAGTAGACATTATTTTGGGATGTAAATATTAATTTATGACTCTTATGGTTATTTTTGTATATAATTGTCTAAGTTACTCGCTTTTGCCTAGTGTCTTAAACTCAAATCAAGTAAGTGATGGAAAATGTTTTGGTAAATTAAATGAAACTCACTAGTAAATTGACGTTGGCTTGCCTGACAATGGTGTTGGGCGCCATCGCGACCTGGTTTAGGATTCAGGTCATGACAACATGGTATTAGAGCTCTAGGTTCACGTAGGTCTCACAAGTCATGGGCAAACCCAATAGAGTCTTGTGGATCGGTATGGAGACATCTGTATTTATCTTCGGGAGGCTATAGGGTGTTAGGAAATCTCTCTTTTTCATCTTCTATCGTGCAGTTGATGGTATAATAAATCTCACTCCTCTATTCTCTCACAGATGGTGAGGACGCGCGCAACTGATGTTCCAGGCCCGGGAAGGGCCGCTACCCCTATCATCCATGGCCGTGGCAGAGGTCGGGGAGGGCACCAACCCGAGGTAGGGGACGAGGGCGTCCCAGAGCTGTTTCAGTTGCACCACCAACGGATCCGGCAAAGGATCCCATCACTGAGGAGCAGGGCGAGGTGTCCGCAACAGATCCTGCCCTATTAGACTTTATGACGGCGTCGGGATTCCAGGAGCTCATGGTCCGTATGATGCGGTTCATGGACACCATGACTCAGGCTGGTTTATTTCCAGCAGATTCGGCCATATCTCAGGCGGGAGGGGGAGCACAGACCCCTACTGCACAGGCCGTCGGACATGCAGCATCAGTATATTAGATCGTGGGTATACTGGCCGTGGGCGGGGTTCAGCCAGTAGCAGCACCACCTGAGCCCAGACCAGCTGTGGACGGCGATCCGCAGAAGTTATTAGGCAGATGGACCCGACTGCACCCTCCTGTCTTCGGAGGTAAGCGTCATGATGATTCCTAGGACTTTATTGATAGGTGCAGGGATATACTGCACAACATGAGGATACTGAAGTCCCATGGAGTTGACTTCACTACTTTTCAGTTAGAGGGCAGAGCCCGCAGATGGTGGTAGTCCTACATTCTTGGCATACCGGTGGATTCTCCTTCCCTCACTTGGGAGCAGTTCACTCAGCTATTCCTAGACAGATATATTCCACCCTCTGAGAGGGAAGAGTTGCGGTATCAGTTTGGCAGCTGGAGCAGGGTCAGATGTCAATGACCGACTACGAGGCTAGGTTTTCGGAGTTGTCTCGTCTTGCACTCATGATACTTCCTACTAATGCAGAGAGAGTGCGGATATTTGTTGTTGGGTTGCACTCAGGTATTAGGGCCAACATGTCCCGGGAGGTGGAGATGGGGACACCTTATCAGCTTGTGGTAGAGATTGCTCGCAGGATTAAGGGTTATTGATCGAAGGGCAGAGAGAAGGGGCAGCAGGATAAGAGAGCTAGATTTTCTGGGGATTTCAGAGGTGCTCCAGCCAGGGGCAGAGGTCAGTTTGGTAGGGCCAGCCTAGTAGGCCCCCTTATTCAGCACCCCCACCACCACCTCGAGGTGCTCCCACAAGGCCTTATTTCAGCGCCATGCCGAAGAGTTCTTATCGCCCACCATCCATTCAGGGTTCCTCCGGCGGGTATTCTGGACATTAGGGGTCTTCCAGTCCTTATTTCAGTGCTATGCTAGAGAGTTCATACCGTCCTCCGGCTATTCAGGGTCCTTTAGGGAAGCAGGCTATGGCACCGAGAGGTTGTTATGAGTGCGAAGATCCAGGCCATATTAAGAGGACTTGTCCCAAGCTTCAGGGCAAGACCGTATAGCAGAGTTATCAGCCTATGGTTTCAGCACCGGCGGTTCGGCCACCTGGAGGTGGAGGACAGGCTAGTAGAGGTCGTCCTAGGGGTAGAGGCCAGGCAGGGGGAGCTCAGGCAGCTCCTCTTCATTCCGGTGGAGGTCAGTCCTCCGGCGCTCCAGCCAAATTTTATGGTATTCCGGCCATATCAGATGCAGTGGCCTCAAACACCGTAATCACATGTATTATTTCAGTATGCGGTAGAGATGCATCGGTATTATTCGATCCAGGATCCACTTATTCATATGTATCAGTCTTGTTTGCTCATTTCCTGGATATTCCTCGTGAGTCTTTAGGTACTCTTGTTTATGTGTCCATTCCTGTGGGTGATTCTGTGGTTGTGGATCGGATATATCGGTCCTGTGTGGTTACATTCTGTGTGTTCGAAACTAGAGCGGACCTCCTGTTTCTTGATATGGTTGATTTTGAGGTCATCCTGGGCAGGGATTGGCTATCTCCCTATCATGCCATTCTAGATTGTCATGCCAAGACTGTTACTCTAGCCATGCCCGAGTTGTCGAGATTAGAGTGGAGAGGTTCCTCAGTTAGTGTAGCTATTCGGGTTATTTCTTTCCTGAAGGCTCGACGTATGATCGAGAAGGGTTTTTTGGCTTATATTTCTTATGTGCGAGACACCACTGCTAAGTCTCCGACGATAGATTCAGTGCCGGTAGTTCGAGAGTTTGCTGATGTATTTTCTTCAGACCTTCTAGGCATGCCACCGGATCGTGACATTGATTTTTGTATTAACTTGGCTCCAGGAACCCAGCCTGTATCTATTCCTCCCTACCTTATGGCTCCGAAGGAATTGAAGTAATCCAAAGAACATCTTGAGGAGTTGGTTTCCAAGGGGTTTATCAGACCGAATGTGTCGCCTTGGGGGTGCTCCAGTGTTATTTGTGAAGAAGAAGGATAAGACTATGCGGATGTGTATTGATTACCGCCAGTTGAAAAAGGTCACCATCAAGAACAAGGGCTGGAAAACCCCTGATGACCTGAATACCCGCCGGAGGAACCCTGAATAGCTGGCGGGCGGTAAGAACTCTCCGGCATAGCGCTGAAATAAGGCCTCACTAGAACACCTCGTGGAGGTGGTGGGGTGATGAATATGGGGGCCTAATGGGCTGGCCCCTACCAAACTAACCTCTGCCCCTAGCTGGAGCACCTCTGTACTCCCCCGAAAATCTAGCTCTCTTATCCTGCTGACTCTGCTCTCTCGGCAAGCAATCTTGACCACAAGATGATAAGAAGTCCCCATCTCCACCTCTCGGGCCATGTTTTCCCTAATACCTGAGTGCAACCCAGCTACAAACCTCCGCACTCTCTCTGGGTCAGTAGGAATATCATGAGTGCATGTCGAGACCGCTCAGAAAACCTAGCCTCATAGTCAGTCACGGACATCTGCTCCTTCTCCATCTACACAAACTAATACCGCAGCTCTTCCCTCTCAGAGGGTGCAATATATCTGTCCAGGAAAAACTAAGGGAATTGCTCCTAAGTGAGGGGAGGAGAATCTGCCGGTCTACCAAGTATATAGGACTGCCACCATCTGCGGGCCCTGCCATCTAACTGGAAGGTAGTGAAGTCAACTCCATGGGACTCCAGTATCCTCATGTTGTGCAGTCTGTCCTTGCACCTATCAATAAAGTCATGTGCGTCCTCATGACGCTCTCCTCTGAAGACAGGAGGGTAAAATCTGGTCCATCTATCCAATAGCTTCTGTGGATCGTCGTCCGCAGCTGGTCTAGGCTCAGGTGCTGCTGCTGCTGGCTGGGCCCCGCTAATGGGCAGTGTACCCGGGTCTGATATGCTGCTGGTGCATGTCCCGCAGCCTGGGAAGTAAGGGTCTGTGCTCCCCCTCCCACATGAGATGTAGCAGGATCCGCTGGAAATAAACCAGCCTGAGTCATGGTGTCCATGAACCGCATCATACAGCCCATGACCTCCTGAACTTCTGGCGCTATCATAAATTTCAAAGGGGTAGGATCTGCTGCGGGCACCTTGACTTTCTCCTCAGTGATGGGATTCTCCACTGGATCCGCTGGGGGTGCAACTGGTATAGCTCTGGGACGCCGTCGTCCCCTACCTCGGGTCGGTGCCCTCCCTGGCCTCGGATGACGGGGGTAGCGACCCCTCCCGAGTCTGAAACGTCGTTTGCATGTGTCCTCACAATCTGTGAGAGAATAGAAGAGTGAGATTTAGCATACCACAAACTGCACGATATAAGATGAATAAAGAGAGATTTCCTAACACCCTATAGCCTCCTGAAGATAAATATAGATGTCTCTGTACTGACCCGCAAGACTCTATTGGGTTTTCCCGTAACTTGTGAGACCTACGTGAACCTAGAGCTCTGATACCATGTTGTCACGACCCAAAATCCTAAATCAGGTCGTGATGGCGGCCGACACTGAAGTCAGGCAATCCAACAACAATATACTAGTGAGTTTCATTTAATTCACCAAAAGCATTTTCGTCACTTACTAAATTCAAATTTAAGGCAATAAGCAAAACAGATACTTAGGCATTATTAACAAAAAGTAGCCATGATAGTCACAATTTATATTTACAGCCCAAAATGTAATGTCGACTACGTGCGTGCCTGGAACTAGTGTCACAAGTTTACAGGCGTCTAGTAGAATGAGAACCTAAAAGAATACAAGCTTGTCCTACTGTTTGAGGAAAATATATAGACAGATAAAAATCAAAGAAAGAAAACTCCAAAGTGATGCTGGGAGTCGTCAGGGAGAGCAGCTCACCGAGAAGTCTAACCAAGTATAAGTCAGGGACGAGCTCCGGACTGATACCCAGGTGCACCTGCCTCAGAACCTGTACAGTTAAGTACAGAGTGTAGCATGAGTACATAAAATAATATGTACCCAGTAAGTATCCAGTCTAATCTCGAAGAAGTATTGACGAGAAGTCGACTTGACACTTACTAAGGTCCAAACAGTGTAATTATGTGTATAACTTAAAGAGAGTAACAAATGCACATAAATAATAGAACAGTGAATATCTAGCATGGAGAAAAATCTATTTCGAGTCGAAACTCTAACACGCAAACTTTAAGTCTATCATTTCAAGTCATTTAACAAATTTAAGTCGTGAATAACATCAAATAAGCAGTATGCGCGCAATATATAACTCAGAATGTACGGTTTGGGACAACATAATAGTAATTGTGCACTGCCGGAGGGTCGAACGATGCGAACCATAGATGCATCTATTAACCTGTCGTGGCGTACGGCCCGCTCCCATGAGAGTAGTTGAAACAATCACCCCGATCGCGGAATATATATATATGGCGAAGCGGTCACATATAAATATAGCATTTTTCGTTAAATTCTTTTTCCGGAAATAAAAGTGATTCATCTGAAAACTTCTATTAAGAGGACTACATGAAACACATTTGCATGCGAAGGAAGTACAAAGCATATAGTATTCACTAAGCGTGGTGTGAACCTAACTACCTGGACATAACAAGCATAGTCACTACGCACGGACTCTCGTCACATTGTACGTACGTAGCCCCCGCAATTAATCACACAAAACTGTTTATTTCACTTAAGGGAATAATTACCTCTTACGAGGTTAGAAAAGAGACTTACCTCGTGTCAAGTCTACTCCCTGGGTCAAGAATGTGCCCGAAACTCCAAATCCGTCTCCCAAGGACTCTAAACTAATCAAATATTGCATAAATAAATCAATCTATACTCAAAAGTATGAAATTCCCCTATTTAAATGATTATTTCGACCTAAATTGAAAGATTCCAAAATACACCCCCCTCCCCGGGCCCACATGCTCGGATTTCGAAAATTTTCGAAGGAAACACTCACCCATAGCCTAAGGATCAACATTATATAGTTTTTGTATGATTTCATACCAAATTCTTTGGCAATTCTCTAATTTTTATAAAAACCTAGGTTTCCATTCTAACCCATAATTTTTACTAATTAAGGTGTTAAACTACCTAAGAATTCAGGTATTAAACAAAGTTTAGGGTAGGAATTACTTACCTTACAGTAGCTAGGTCGTTTGTCTCTTTTGCATGCTCAAAGATTGCCCAAGGATGAAGTGAAATGATCAAAAATGGTGAACTCCCGTATTTAAAACAACCTCACTGCCTACAGGTTTTCGCACCTGTGGCTCGAGGACCGCACCTGTGGTCTCGCAGATGCGAGAAAAATCTCGCACCTACGGAGGAGGGGAAGGGGGGTCCTGGCATCGCACCTGCAGAGCGGAGACCGCACTTGCGGCTCTGCTTCTGCGAAATGAAATCCGCACTTGCGGAAATAGGAAACCTCACCTGGGGGTCGCACCTGCGAGGCTTGGACCGCAGAAACAGTCTCGCACCTGCGGCTAGGCCTCCGCAGGTGTGGTCGCACCCGATCTGGTGCACCAGCAGTCATTTGCTGCTGATTTTTGCCTCGCTCGATGCCCGAACGACATCTGGGCCCACATGAGACCTTGTCCAATTATACCAACAAGTCCTAAATCATAATACGGACTCGCTCAAGCCTTTGGAACGTCCGAAACAATGCTAAATCTAAAAATCACACCCCAAAACCTATTGGATCAAACTTAAGAACTTCAGGTTATAGAATTCGCTACCAATGCGCCGAACCTACCTATACTACTCGGAATGACACCAAATTTTGTGAGCAAGTCATAAATGACATAACGAAAATATTTCCGGTCTCGGAATTCCGTTTGGAGCTCGATAACACAAAAAAATGTTCCAAACCTCAATTTGAACTTCAGGAAACTCCATTTTCAGTACTTGGCGCTGAAACGCTCCCGGGTCATCCAAAACCCGTTTCGAACATACATCCAGACCGAAATCATCATACGAACCTACCGGAACCTTCAAATCTCGATTCCGAGGTCGTTTACGAAAAATGTTGACCGAAGTCAAACTTGGCCTTTAAGGCCAACTTTAAGGAACCAAGTGTTCCTATACAACTCCAAACTCCTCCAAATCCTGAACCACCCGTACCCACAAGTCATAAATCAATAAAAGAAAATACGGGAAGTCTCATTTTGGGTCACGGGGTCTTAGAACACAAATGACCGATCGGGTCATTACAATTTATTACTTTTATTGATAATACTTCACGAAAATTATGGGTTTACATTTTGAAAATCAAAGATTGGGTGTTTCAAGTTTTCCAGAAGTTTCATCTCTGGTGGAAAGGGAGACAGGCCAAAAGCTAAAGCTTCTTCGAAGTGATAATGGAGGTGAGTACACTTCAAGGGAATTTGAAGAGTATTGTTCGAGCCATGGGATCAAACATAAAAAGACTGTTCCTGAAACCCCACAACACAACGGTGTAGCTGAGAGAATGAACCGCACCAATGTTGAGAAGGTGAGAAGCATGCTCATAATGGCTAAACTGCCTAAGTCATTCTGGGGTGAAGCAGTTTAGACAGCTTGTTACCTGATTAATAGGAGTCCATCATTTCCACTGGAGTTTGACATCCTTGAGAGAGGTTGGACCAACAAGGAGGTGTCGTACTCACATCTGAAGGTGTTCGGTTGTAGAGCTTTTGCACATGTACCAAAGGAGCAGAGAACAAAGGTTGATGATTAATCTTTTCCCTATATATTCATCGGATATAGAGATGAAGAGTTCGGGCACAGATTATGGGATCCTGTAATGAAGAAGTTCATTAGAAGCATCAATGTTATTTTCTGAGAAAGTGAAGTTGCAATTGTAGATAATCAGTTAGAGAAGGCCAACAATGGTATAATAGCTAACCTTTTTACCATTCCTTCTACTTATAACAATCTCACAAGTGCATAAAGCAGGACCGACGAGGTTGCCAAGCAGGGGGAGTAACTTGGTGCGGCTATTGAGAAGGGGGAGCAACTTGATGATGATGTTGAGCAAATGGAGTACCCCACTCAGGGAGAAGAACAACCTCAACCTCTGAAAATGTCAAAAAGGCCAAGGGTAGAGTCATGTAGGGGGAGCCAGTGATGAGGGGGAGCCAGAAATTCTGAAGGAGGTGTTTTCACATCCAGAAAAGAACCGATGAAAGACATGCAAGAAGAGATGGAATCTCGATAGAAAAATGGCACGTACGAGCTGGTTGAACTTTAAAATAGTAAAAGACCACTCAAGTTCAAATGGGACTTTAAACTCAAGAAAGATGAAAAAGGCAAAATGGTCAGATACAAAGCTCGATTGGTGGTAAAGGTCTTCGAACAGAAAAAAGGTATTGATTTTGACAAAATTATCTCCCCTGTTGTCAAAATGACTTCTATTAGAACAATCTTGATCTTAGCATCTAACCTAGATCTTGAAGTGGAGCAGTTGGACGTGAAAATTGCATTTTTCACGGAGATTTGGAAGAGGAGATGTATATGGAGCAGCCTGAAGGATTTGAAGTAGCTGAAAGGAAACACATAGTGTGCAAACTGAATAAGAGTCTTTATGGGTTGAAGCAGACACCAATGCAGTGGTACAAGAAGTTTGAATCATTCATGAAACGTCAAACTTACATAAAGACATATTCCGATCCATGTGTATATTTCAAAATATTTCCTGACAACAACTTTATTATGTTGTTGTTGTATGTGGATTACATGTCAATTGTAGGAAAAGACAAGGAGCGGTTGCAAAGTTGAAGGGAGATATTTCCAAGTCATTTGATATTAAGGACTTAGGCCCAGCACAACGAATTCTAGGAATGAAGATTGTTCGAGAGCGAACAAACAGAAAGTTGTGGTTGTCTCAGGAGAAGTACATTGAAAATGTACTGGAACGCTTCAATATGAAGAATGCTAAGCCAGTCCGCACACCTCTTGCTAGTCATCTGAAGTTGAGCAAGAAGATGTGTCCTACAACAATGGAGGAAAAGGATAGCATGACCAAAGTTCCTTATTCCTCTTCCGCCGGAAGTTTGATGTCTGCAATGATATGCATTAGATTAGATATCGCTCATGCAATTGGTGTTGTCAGCAGGTTTCTTAAGAATCCTAGAAAAGAACACCAGGAAGCAGTCAAGTGGATACTCGGGAACCTGAGAGGTACCATAGGAGATTGTTTGTGCTTCGAAGGATCTGAAACAATCTTGAAGGGCTATATAGATGATGATATGGCATGTGAAACTGATAACAAAAAATCCACTACTGGATATTTATTTTCATTTTTAGGGGGGAGTTATACCATGTCAATCGAGGTTGCAGAAGTGTGTTGCACTCTCTACAACTGAAGAAGAGTACATTGCCACTACTGAAGCTGGTAAGGAGATGATATGGCTAAAATGGTTCCTTCAAGAGCTTGGCTTGCATCAAAAGGAGTATGTTGTCTATTGTGACAGCCAAAGTGCAATAGACTTGAGCAAGAATTCCATACACTATGAAATGACCAAACACAACGATGTGAGATATCACTGGATTCGAGAAAAGGTAGAGAGTGAATCTTTGCAAGCCCTGAAGATTTCCACAAGTGAAAATCATGCAGATATGCTGACCAAGGTAATACCAAGAGACAAGTTTGAGTTATGCAAAGAACTTGTCGGTATGCACTCAAACTAGTAACTTAGATGTTATCTCTTTCTGGTGTATGGGTCTGGAGGGAAAGATTGATGGGTCCAGCACCATAAATAAAAGAAACAAAAAAAGAATAAAAACTGAGAAATCAGACAACAAGAACCAAATCTATTTTGGCAACAACTTGCTAGAATGAAAGTAGGCGAATTGCAAGCAAAAACCATTCCTATTGGTTGGAGGAAAGGTGACTTTGCCTATAGAAAGGAGCTCTCGGCTTCTTTGTTGAAACATACAGAAAGAGAAGCAACATAGTAGTTGCAGAGAGTATTTCTCATGCATTGTGAGAAATAGACTGTGTAGGGAAAATAGAGAGTGTGAACGATATTGTAGTGAGGTGAGAATCTTAAAATATGGTTATTTATTTTGAGTGTATAATGGTTCCTGGAGTATTTACTTGTGACTACTGAGTGAAATTCCTCATTATAGTAGATTACTTTGCTCCTCTCGAGCCCGTGGTTTTTTTCCTTATTCAGAAGGGTTTCCCACGTTAAGAATTTTGATGTCGTTGTTGTTCTTTATTATTCTTATTGATTAACGTATCTCGATACGACCTTATTATTTCGCTATTATTACCGTGAATATTATTTTGGGGGAGATTTATGCCCGACAGACATCAATTATTTGAATTCTCAATCTCAAACTCAATCTCTAACTAAGTTTGTCGTTAATTATTTGAATTCTCAATTCTCAATATCCACTTCTGTTATTTCGGCATGTTTCATTGCATTACTCAATAATTTGTCTTTTTGATTGGGGTTCAAAAACTAGGGACTCTCTATATCGCAACCCAATTTTACATCACCGTGCATTCTATAGCTAGTAAAAACTTAAAAGTTCTTGTCATTACAGGGGCGGATACAACATAGAACAACCGGGTTCAACTGAACCCAATATTGTCATCGCGGAACATAAATTTAGGGTGTATTTGGTATAACGGAAATTTTTTTCTGTGGAAAATATTTTCCAAAAAAATGTTTTCTTGGAAAACAAGTACTAAGTTTTTTTATTTTTCGGTGTTTGGTACACAAATTAAAGAAAATAACTTCTCAACAGTATTCATAAATAGTGTTGATACAATTGTTTAACCTAAGAAATAGATTCTCAGTCAAAGCCTATTTTTAGAAGTATTCGGGTTACTGATAATCAAGAAATTTTATATTCTCACATAAATAAGAAATGAAAAAGTAATCAATAGAAAGCACAAGAAAGAATATATATTCTAATAATAATAATCAGAACGTGCTTGTACAACTAACATTTCTTTCCCTTATATAGAGGCCTTCAAGTACAATGTCTTTTCCCTTTTATGAACAAGTCATAATGAACATTAATGACATTAATGAAACATTATAATTGGTAATCGTAACTGTTTCGTGAAGATTGTAGCGTTTGTAATCATCCATGCTCAATAATTGAAGATCAATGAACCTACCCTTTTTGTTGTCTTGGTTCATTCCATCGGTGCCTCTTCAAATTGCTAAAGAGACTCGAGCAACAGTTTCTTCTCATCTCGTGGGGGATTTACTCGTATCTATTGAGACTCATGTCTCTTTTAATGCTCCTATCCAGATATCGCTTTTTAGTGATCCACGTGTCTTGCCATGTCAACCGCATAATTAATTACACGTGTAATATTCATTTTTACCAATACAGATAGCCCCCCCACTTACCAATTATTCATCAACTGAATATTTGGGAAGTGGATTTTTTTAAGGCGGGAATTTTTGCCGCCGTTTCTCACGTACCATTGTATTTCCTCTGAAACAATGCTCGTATGTCACTTCCATTTAATGCATGTGACACGTGGCATTCATTGATTGGCTCTGCAACTCTTCAACAGGTTTTAGAGCTTTTTTTGCGGCTGCATCAGTCACGAAGTGACTGTTTTCATAATGATGTTTCCATCATTACCCTCTTTACATGACGGTTGCTTCTGCATATAAATACATCATTTGCCTTTTCTTTTATGAAAAACCTTCTTCAGTGTTCTTTATTCACAACTTATTCTTGTTCTTCATTACGTACTACTTCCCCATACAACTATGTCTTCTTCAAATCCTGATCCTAGAAAAGTTGTCATAGTAGATGAACTTCCCCTTCTACTGCTCCTATCAGGAGTAGGAGAGGTGGTAGGTTACGTAGTTTAGGGTCATCGTATATACGTGGTTCTTTTTCTCAACCCATTACTACTCGTCCATCATCTTCTAGAACTAAGGCTTCTTCGTCACATAGATCTTCCGCTAGAAGTAGGGATTCTAGTGAACCGCTTCGTGAACCTATTGTCGACGAGATTATTCCCGCTGAACTTTCCTTTTTCACTGATAGATAATTGATTAAAAATCAAGTTACTTCAATGACTTCTCATGATCGCGTTGATGTTTACCCCTTCTAGATCACTGAGGGTTTAGTTTCTATTATGCGTAAAGATTGCTATTGGAAATTGTACTTCCCGATTCTGGTCCCCAATGAGAATCAACGGATCACTTCCTTTAAAGCTGGTATTTCTTTTGTTTATACATATCCCTTCACATTAGGTTTTAGGCTACCTATTGATCCAGCTATTATTGAGTTTTTCGTTTCTTTGATGTGTGTTTAGGACAGATTGGTCCTATTGTATGGAGGGTTGTGGAATGCCTTAGATACCTATCAAATCTCTCTTATTTACCCTTCACCTTTTACCATCTGATTCATCTTTCCTCTCCCAAATTATTCTGTCATGGGGATTTTACTCTCGTGGCGAGGAGTAAGAGGGTTTTGTTTAGCCCTGAAGACGACAAAGATCATGGCTGGTATGCCCGATTTATCGTTGCTCCTACAAGTGGGTTAGTAGGTGAAGAGAACATGCCCTTCCCTGAGAAGTGGAACTTTGCACGTAAGTTTCTCTTTTAATCTTTTATTTCTCTTTATTTTTTGTGAAGAACTTGTAATCTCGTAACTGTTTTACTTTTCTTTCTCAGCAACCAAGGGAACTGTCGAGGAGATTCCTGATTTCCGTAGTTGGGTAGAAAACCTGTTAACAGTTTCTCCAATAGAAGAAAGGTCCTGAAAATACCTTTCAAATAGATTTGGATGGAAAGTGAAGACTCACAGTAACCTTCTCTTTCACTTTCTTCCTTACTTCCATGTTTATTTTGGAATTTATTAACCCCTTTCTTTGTTAGTGTTTCCTATTCGCGGTGTGAGTGCTGCATCAATCATCACTTCAAGGCTCTCTATATCAAAGTCTCAAGAGATAATCTTGAGTTCCTCATCAAAAAGAAAAGCTGATAGACCATAGAACTCTGTAGACGAAGAGGAAAGGGACGAAGGATCGTTGGTTCGTAAGCCACGAGCTAGGAGGCAGTTCATTTCAGATGACAAAGCTACTCCCCCTCCTAGTTCTGTTCCCATACCCGAGCCTAAAAATGCTACCTTAGTGAGTTCTGATGAAGAGACGCATGTTGCACCCCGTGACTCTACTGAACAACTTTTTTCTCGTGGTTTGATGAAGAAAGTTTTAGCGTCATTCTGAGGAAATGCCTCTTGCCATTTTTCCCATGTGTGCTCCAATTGAACCTCAGTTACCCGTACCTCCTGCTTCTGCCACTGCACCGCTCATGAATATTTTGACTTCCTTGACTGCTCCTACTGCCACAACTTCCCATGTTGAAGTTTGTTCCTCCACTACCAGTAGGGCGATGAAACAAGTTACCATCGAGTTTCCTGCAGATGGTAATCTTTTATAGAAATCAGGCCAAGCTGACGTATGGCTTAAACCACTGATTGGCCTAGTTGAAAAGTCATAGCTCTCTAACGTGGATGAATGATATTGTGCATTCATCTTTGAAGGTATAAACCTTGTCTTTTTATTTTACGTGATTTTTCTTTTACTAGTATCACATTCCTCTTTTAATTACATAGATCAATCTCATCAGTACGGAGATGATGAAAAGGATCGTCCTCACAGAGCAGTTGATGAATGATTATCAAACTGAGGCAGACAATTGGAAAGAGCAGTTCGAGGGTCTTCAACTTGAGATAGAGGTTTTAGAGGAATAAAAGTGCACCTTAGAGCAGCAATTAAAGGTTATGGTAGCGGAACAAGCGGTTGAGAAAGCCTCATCCAATCAGGTAGTCAAAGATAAGAATCTTCTTGAGTCTTCATTTTCTGAGCAGCTTTCCAAGGCTTGTGAAGAGATTAGGAGCTTAAAGGATTTGCTAAACCAAATAGAAGCTTACTCTGGGGATCTTGTTCAAATGCCCACACAAACTCAAGAAGATCTTCTTGTATCTTCAGACAAACTTAAATTTTTAGAGAGATCTCTTGCCCCCTTACAGGCTTCTTATGATGCTTCCTTGCATGAGAAGGATGAATTAAGAGCTGAGGTTGAGCAGTGGGAAAAAGACTATGAGGCCCTTGAAGATAAAGACGATGTTGATGTTAGCTGGGATTTTTTTAACACTCGCCTTGAAACATTAATGGAAGTAGATCGGGAAGGCTTTGACTTAAATGCTGAGATTTCAAAGACTAGAGAGACAATTGAAATGACCCAGCAGAGTCAAAGATTTTCTTCACCTGAGGTTGTCATTCTCGAAGGTGATGAAATCACTCCTTGTGAAGCTTGTTGTTCAACCTTCTCCTACTCAAGTTGCTCTTCCTTCTAGTGATAATGACATTCCTCATCCTACCGGTTCAGATTCTTCCCCGCAGTGAAAGTTAAAAAGTTTGAAGTGTTTCTTTGTTTTTTTAATTGTTGGAACAATAGGAGGTTTACCCCTGGTCCAATTTGGGGTAATATATTGGAAAAACTTACCCCTAGTCCGTTTTAGGGTTTTTTTGTATAAGACAATCAGGTTAGAACTAAGTTCATACTTAGTTTTAACCAAGTTATTATAATATCATCTTCTAAGTTTTTGTTCAACTTCTATGATATTTTATTTCGAGTTTCTGTACAACTCTTTTATTATGCATTAAAATGCTTCAGTACTTTGTGACTTTTTGAAACAAGCACGATTTATAAAAGAGGTCCCATTTATGAACGACACTTAATGAAGAAGACGTCTCAGCTTCATAATGGTGTAAACATACGAAAGAAGAAATATGAACACACACATTTCTTTGAATAACTTTGAGGAAAGTTTTGTATCATTCGAACTTTCAAATTATATAATACTTTACATGTATTCAAGTATCATCTATAACTCTTTCGTAACTGTTTTCTTTTCAACAAATTTTTGAAATCTTCAAGGCTATATCTTGCAATCCATGACTAAATATTTCCCTTAACCTAAACATTCGTAAGATTTTGAAATTTACATCCTCGAGTGTATTCTTCATAGGTTTTTGTATCAGGCTTGCATTTTTGGCTCTTTGACTTTGCTCCTACCTTTCAATTTATTGGGTAGACCTTAGGCTTGACTTGAATTCTGATTTTTCCAGTCTTCTTGCATTCCTTATATATATATATATATATATATATATATATATATATATATATATATATATATATATATATATATATATATATATATATATATATATATATATATATATATATATATATATATATATATATATATATATATATATATATATATATATATATATATATATATATATATATATATATATATATATATATATATATATATATATATATCCCCCAAGTGTTTTAGCTTTGAACTATGAAATCTCGAGCACTTGATTATTCCTTCCATATGGTCCTTTTCCTGAAAAAGAAAAACATACGGGACTCAGAGGTATATGTAATTTAGATGATGACTGCTTAACCCTTTATATTTCCATCAGAAAGGTTGTAACCCTAGACCAGGAATTATGTTACTTCGTCTTTCAGGATTAATATCATCATTTGGTGTGGGCTAGCTTTTTGCCTATTATCTAAAATTGTTAGTATAATTTTAACTGTACAAAGTAAAAATCGTAATTGAGCGATACCTGACCATGGGTATTTTATTAGAAATAGTATTTATTTAAATGAACAACATTCCAACTCGAGGGTAAAACCTTTCCATCCATGGTTTCTAACTCGTAGGCTCCTTTTCCAGCGATACCGCGAACTTTATAGGGTCCTTCCCAATTTGGATTTAACTTTCCCACTCCGGTTGTTTTCATTGATTGGAAAACCTTTTTAAGAATGAAGTCCCCAAATTTGAAGTACCTGAGGTGAGCCTTTATGTTGTAGTATCGTTCTATGATTTGCTTTTGTGCTGCCATCCGTATTAAAGCTGATTCTCTTCTTTGTTTGAGTAGGTCAAAGTTTGTTCTTAATTCCTCATCGTTAGAATCTTCTGTTTCCAAAGTGAATCCCGTGCCTGGCTCTCCTATTTCGACTGGGATTAAAGCCTCCGAACCATACACAAGCCAAAATGAAGTTTCTCCCGTGGCTGTTTGTGCTGTAGTTATATAAGCCCATAACACTCCTGGCAATTCTTCAGGCCAATTCCCTTTCATTTTTCTAATCTCTTCTTCAAGTTATTGATGATAATCTTATTTGTTGACTCTACTTGTCCATTTGCCACGGGATGGTAAGGTGAAGAGGTTATTCGTTTGATTTTTCAACTTTGAAAGAACTCTGTGATTTTCGAGCTGATAAATTGTGGTCCATTATCATATACGATTTCCTTTGGAACTCCAAACCGACATATTATGTTTCGACAAATGAAATCTTTTACCTCCTTTTCTCGTACCTGTTTGAAAGCTCCTACCTCTGCCCGTTTTGAAAAGTAATTTGTTAACACTAATAAGAATCATACCTTTTCTTTAGCTTGTGGTTAAGGCCCTACTATATCCATTCCACATTTCATAAATGGCCATGGAGAAATAATTGTATGTAATAACTCTGTAAGTCGATGCATATTGTTGGCATATCTTTGACACTTATCACATTTGGCTACAAAATATTTTGAATCTTCTTCCATTTTGGGCCAGTAGTATCCTGTCCTGATTAGTGTTTTAACTAAAGATCTTCCACCTGCGTGATTTTCGCAATGCCCTTCATGTAATTCTCTCATCACGTACTCTATTTGATTGGGTCCCAGGCAACTTGCTAAAGGACCGCCAAATATTTTTCGATATTGATTATCTCGAATTAGATAGTAACGAGCAATTTTTTGTCGAAGCAATTGAGATTCTTTCGTGCCTTCAGGTTTGATTCTATACTTCAAAAAATTAACAATCTCGTTTATCCAATCCCAGGTTATATTATTAAACTTATCTCGTGTTTATCCTGGTCAAGTGTTGAATGAAATATATGTATTACAATAGCATTTTCTTCACTCGTTACCTCTGTAACTGAAGCAAGGTTAGCTAACTTGTTTGCTTCTGCGTTTTCTTCACTCGGTACCGCACCTGCGGAAATATCATCGCAGGTGCGGGATTTCATTTAAAACCCTTGCGATCGCAATTGCGGGTGGCTGGTCGTTGGTGCGGCTCCGCGCCTGCGGAAACCCAATCGCAAGTGCGGGATTCACTTAGGCTGGACAGGGGTCGCGCCTGCGGGTCTTTTGTCGCTGGTGCGGCTCCGCACCTGCGGACACTGGGAAGACTCCTCACCCTTCGCAACTGCGGCTAGGGGGTCGCTCCTGCGAGCTCGCACCTGCGGAGATTCCATCGCAGGTGCGGAACACCAGAAGAGGATCTGGTTCAGCTGCTTGCAAAGTCCCAAAACTCCCTGTTAAACATCCGAATCGACTCCGAGGCCCCCGGGACCTCACCCAAAACCACCAACTGACCCCAATACCTCATTCCAACTTAGTCGAGCCTTAAAAGCACGTCCCCTAACCTCAAAATATCCAAAAATGCATAGATTCAAGCCTAGGAACTTAGGAATTTTCAAGAATTCACTTCCGACGCCGAACCACGTCTAAACTCGTCCGAATGACCTCAAATTTTGCACACAGGTCATAAATGACATTCCGGACCTGCTGTCGCTTTCGGCATTCCATTTCGAGCCCGATATCAAAATCTCACCTATCGGCCGAAATCGCCGAAATTTTAACTTTCGCCAATTCAAGCCTAAATCTACGTCTGGCTTCAAAAACACATTTCGAACACGCTTCCAATCCCGAAATTACTCAACGGAGCTGACAGAGTCGACAGATTTCCATTCCGGATCCGTCTTCATACAGCTCCCGCTCCGGCCCAATTTCTAAGGTCAAAGCTCACCTTAAAGGACTATATAACCAAAAACACTCCAATTTTCATCACTCAACGCACCGACTCGTTCCATTAACCTAATAAGGCAAGGGAGGAACAATTATCAGGGGATCGGGGCGCTAACTCTCCAAAACGACCGGCCAGGTCGTTACAAGTACTTTTCGTGTAATGAGATATTTTGAGGTTGAAATAGTACTTGTGGCAGTGAGTATTGATGTGAGAGTTTTGTTCCTAAAACAGAATATTTTAAGGATAAAATTGTAAAAGTTTTGGTCAAATTTAAATTTAAAGTGCTTATAAGCTAAAACTTCATAAACTAAGGGTAACCAACTTATGACTTTTAGCTTGTAAACACTTTTAACTTTACCAAACGCATAAATAAATTGAAAAGTGTCAAACACCCTCTTAATCCGACTCCAATGCAAATACTGGGCGACGGCTAGGAAACAAAAAGAGAGCTAGTAAGCAGGGTGTACGTTAGAGATTATAGGACTTAGAAACAGAGACAAAGCATGCCAAAACAAAGACATGGTTCATAGTGCGTGCTAGACAATTCATTGGCCCACTGTGGCATATTGTTTTTTTAAAGCTTGCTACTTACTACTTTCTCCGGTTCACAACAAGTGACCAATTTGCTTTTAGCATGTACAGTAAGAAAATATTAAATTTTATACAAAAATACATGACTAAACTACTCCTAATTAAATATTTAATGTGAAGAGTAAGAAAACTTTTTAAAGATATGTACATTTGGGTTATTTTGTAAAAACAAATTAAATTCTTTCTTGATTACACAACTGAATACTTATTTTGAACCAAAATAAAAAAGAAAACTTATCATTTATTGTGAACCGGTGACAATACTATCACATGCCGTAAATTGTGCTTTTTCTAGTTATGATTAATCCTTTAAACCAAAAGCTTTCTCACTCTCAATTTGGTCAGTTGTCAATCCAAACTTTTTTTAGAAAAAAAAAGAAAACGCTGCAACATAATTTGTCAAGTTTGTACAGTATCTCTTTTCAGGATGCAATTTTGAGAGTTACGACGAATTTTTTGGCAAGAACAATTCAAGATAGGAATTAGGAAGCTTGCACAATTAGAAAAGGAAAATCATATTTACGACATCTAAAGTTAGCATGCCTGTGTCTCCTCAAAATTTTGATATCAACGGAAGCTCTGACTTTAATAGAAATTTGCAGTCGTTTAACCAAAAATAGGTTTCTCGATAAAAATCAATGTCAAGAAGAAATCAGGTTACTGATAATTAAGATTTACTTCACTTTTCTAATAATTTGAGAATTAAGCAAGTAATGGAAATAATTGACAAAGAAAAAAAATACGAAGTAGATTGATAATCACTCCCAAAATTGCGGCTACAACTTTGTGAATAAAAGGAAAAATGATTGCATAAATTTCAATAAAAATCATAGGATTACAAATGAGGTCTAAATAGATTTCTCGGTCAAAGTCAATATCAAGAAGAAATCAGGTTACTGATAACCAAGATTTACTTCACTTTCCTAATAATTTGAAGAATAAAGCAAGTAATGAAAATAATTGACAAAGAAAGAAAATACGAAGTAGATTGATAATCACTCCCAAAATTACGTTTAGAGCCTTGTGAATAAAGGTAAGAATGATTGAATTAAATTTCAATAAAAATCAGATGATATTACAAATGAGGTCTAAGTCCTTATATAGGACTATACAATTATAACAATTTTTTTACTTAATTCGGGCTCACTGATGAAATTACTTGCCTTGATTACCCGTTATCATATTTTGTAAAGGAAGTAGTTATGGCTAAAGATCTCCTATAACCGTATCGATTTCCCTTCCTTATTTATGACAGGGTTGGGCATCTTCCCTTCTTTACGATCTTTATTCATTCTGCTCGTGTTTCTCCTTTTACAACTGTCAAGTCTAGTTCTTTTCTCAGTGTAACCCCGAGGGCGTTCCTCCCGTGCCCTGTCCACGTACCATGCCCTATCAGCTCGATAATAGTCCACGTGTCATGCCTTTTTTGCACTAATACAGATAGTCCCCCACTTTAGGAATATTCTCAACTGAATATACAGAAGTGGTAAGTATTTATGGCGGGAATTCTTTATCGCCGTTTCTCGAGTATCATTATGCTCTTTTCAGAATCGATGTGACGTATGTCACATCAATTTAACGCCCATGCCACGTGGCTTCACTCGATTGGTTCTGCAGTTTCTCAGCGCTTTTTTAGGATTTTTTAGGACTGCATGAGTCAGGAAGTAACAGTTTTATTATGAAGCATTATAATGATCAACCTTGATGACGGTTGCCTCTCCTGATAAATACTTCATCTCACTTGATTTTTTGAAATTCTTCTCCTTCTTCGCTAAATTTATCTCCTTAACCTTCCTTCGTATTCCTCTATCTTTCCTCTATATTTTCTTCATTAAACATGTCTTTTTCATCACCTGACCCTCACAAAGTTATGATCGTCGACGAACTTGCTCCTTCTACCGCCCTTACTAGGAGTAGGAGGGGTGGCAGACTCAGCAGTCTTGGTTCATTATCTACTCGTAGTTCTACTTCCTAAAGTAGTTCTGCCAAACCATCTTCTTCCAGATCTAGATCCCTTTAACCCCTAGGTCTTCTTCTAAAAGCAGGGATCAGAATGAACATATGTGTGAGCCTACAATTTCAAAGATTGTTCCTCAAGAGTTTCCTTTGTATTAGGTCGTGAAGCCATAAAAATCAAGTTTCTTCTATAGCTTCCCTTAACCCTGCTGAACACTACCGAAGTCTGATCACTCCTAGTCTTCTCTCTTTAATTCGACGTGAATGTCAATAGAAACTAGATTTTCCAGTTTTAATTCTTGATGCCAACCAAAGAATCTTCTTACCATGTTGGCTTCTCTTTCGTTTATACTTACCCTTTCACTTTAGGGTTTAAACCTCCCATTGACCTAGTGAAATTTTGTCGCTATTTTAATGTTTGCCTTGGCCAAATCGGGCCTATTATGTGGAAGGCAGTGGCATGCGTTCGTTATTTGTCAAATTTGGTTTCTGCTCCTTTTACCTTCAGTCATTTACTTCATCTTTACTCTCCCAAGTTGTTTCATGAAGATGTCTTTTCTCTCGTGGCTAAGAGTAAAAGGGTTTTAGTCAGCCCTGAGGATGATCGTGATCGTGGATGTTATGCCCGATTTGTTGTTTCCCCCACCAGTGGATTAGTGGGTGAAGAAGACATGCATTTTTCAGAAAAATGGAACTTTGCACGTAAGTGTTTTTTTCTCTTTTTCTTTATTCGATATCTTGAATTCCCCTTCATAATCGTATTTTTATTTCTTCAGCAACCAATGAAGTTTTCAAAGAAATTTGTGACTTCCGTGCTTGGGTAGAAAAGATGTTAATTGTTGCTCCCATGGACAAAAGATCTTGAAATTTCTTTCACTAGAAATTTTGTTGGAAAGTGAAGACTCACAGTACCTTTTTATTCTCGTGATTTTGTTTCCCTCTTTAATTGTTCATATATAACTTATTTTTTTCATCCCCTTTTTATTAGGGTTTGCCATTCGCGTCAATAGCCTCGCATCTGCTCCTATAACCAGGCTTTCAGTAAGGTTCGCTCAAGAGCAGATCTGGAGTACTTCTTCTTCCAAAAGAAAATCTACTGAATAACGTGGGTCTGATGATAAGGATGATACTGAGGAAGGTTCCTTGGTGGGAAACTCGCGTGTTAGAAGATGCGTGGTTTCAGATAATGAAACCCCTGTCTCCCAAGAACCCTCAACAAGTTCAATTCCCTTCAGACTCATTGATGAACCAGAGAGTGTTCCTATAGTAATTTATGATGAAGAAGCTAGTAATTTTGCCAATCCCTCTTCTACTCCTATTGAAAGGTTATTCGCCCATGGCTTTGAAGGTGAGGAAGGCCTCGGGCCTATTTCTAAAGAACCGCCACTTGTTTCCCTTCAAGTTTTGCCCATTGTTAACCCCCTCTGTGTCTTTGCCTAGTGTTGCCCCAATGGTTGATCCGATTGTTTCTCTTCATGTAGAAGTTGAGCCTTCTAGCAACAAGCGGGATATGAAAAAGGTGTGATTGAAGTCCCCAAGGGTGGAAATTTGTTGAGAAAATCTGGACAAGTTGATGTGTGGTTGAAGCCATTGTTAGAAGAAGACGTTGGAGGGTCACAGTTCTTTGACTTTAATGAATGATATCATTCATTCTACTCTAAATGTATAACTTTACTTATATTTCTTTCTTTTTCCTCATTCGTAACTCCTCTTTTAGTTTTGCCTTTTTGTAGATTAATTTGATAGACACCGAGCTTATGAAAATGATCTCTTTGACAGACCAACAATTGAGTTGCGCACTGAGGTTGATAACTGGAGAGAACAATTTGAAGTTCTTCAGTTAAAAAAGGACATTCTTGCAGAGAAAAAATGAGCTTTGGAACAACAACTGGCGATGGGTCTCCATTGAGTTAGCGGTTTTAAAAGTTTCTTCCAATCAAGTTGAAAAAGACAAGGATAGATTGGAATCTTCATTTGCTGAACAACATTCCAAATCTACTGAAGAGATAAGGAGTTTGAAAGAGCTCTTTAAACAAAAAGAGGTTTACGTGGGTGATCTGGTTCAAATGCTTACCCAAGCTCAAGAAGACATTCATGCCTCTACAAATAACGTTCAGTTCCTTGAATGTTTTCTCGCTCCTTTGAAGACAACTTATGAAGCCTCGGAGGCTAAAAAGAAGAATTGAAAGCTGAGATCGAGTAGTGGGAGAAGGATTATGAAGCCCTTGAAGATAAGTCAACACTAGATGTTAGCTGTGCTTTTTTGAACACTCGCCTTGAGAATTTAACTGAATCCAGTCAGGAAGGTTTTGACCTTAACGTTGAGATTGCTAAAGCCAAAGAAACAATTTAACAGTCTCAGTAGAGTCAGAGCTTTTCCACACTTAAAAACGAAGGTTCTAAGGGTGATGGATATGGGATTGTTCCTAGTGAAGCCGATGTTCATCACTCTTCTCCTCAAGTCAATCCTTCTTCTCCTGTTTATGATGCTCCCTAGCTCTCCCATTTCCCAACTTTTTGGTGAAAGTGTTTGTTTGTTGGATTTTGGTTGGAACTCCCTTGTGTTTTTTGGATAACTTTTGGAAATTTTTACCGCCCCTCTCCTTTTGAGGGGTAATGATATAAATATCTTTATTATGATCTGTGCTCTTTAGTTTTTGAGCTTTATTCTTGTACTTAAAATGCTTTAACAGGCCATGACTTCAATATGCACGGGTTTTCATAAAAGAGAGGCCTTTTATTCTAACGACACTGATGAAGATGATGTCTCATCTTCATATTGGTGCAAAGATATGAAACATGAAGTAGATATGAAATAAAAAGTAGGAAGTTTAATTTTTTGAAATCTCAAATAAGTAGGTTTGTACATCGTCTTCATAACTGTTCGTACAACATTTTCATGTCTGCTTTATTTTATCAGGTTTACAAATTTAAGTATGTCTTTCTGTGACTAAACTTATGGCCTTAACCTAAAAGCTCGTGGGAATATCTTGCATCCTTTTTGCGATCTTGAATGCCTTTGAAATTGTTTTTTGAGAAAGTTTTCAAGGGTTTCTTCAAGGTTTTGATTCAGTCTGATCTATGACCTAGGTATACATCTTCTTTCCTAGTGTAACCTTCTATATGAATAGTCCCCCTCCCCCCCACCCCCACAGTGTTGGAGCATTGAAGTATGAAATATTGAACACTGGATCAACTCCTTTTTTGTTTTAGATCATGACTGCATAACCCTTTTTTCCACCAGAAACGTTGTAACCTAGACTAGGAATTCAGTATTTTGTATGTCGTTCGGGTGTAATATCATCATTTGGTACGGGCCAACTTTTTGCCTATCATCTAAAATGGTTAGTAAAATTCAAAAGAACAAAATAAATTTGAACTTGCGTGATACCTGACCGTGGATATTATCCTCGTTCATAAGTAATACTTCTTCAAATGGACTACATTCCGATTTGATGGTAACACCTTGTCGTCCATGGTTTCCAGCTCATATGCTCCTTTACCGGCAATGCCTCTAATCCTATATGGGCCTTCCCAATTCGGACTCAACTTTCATGCGCTTGCTCTTTTTGTTAACCGAACACCTTTTTTAGGACGAAGTACCCAATCTTGAAGTACCTCAAATTGGCTTTCCTGTTATAATATCGTTCAATCATCTGCTTTTGAGCTTCCATTTAAATTAATGTGGCTTCTCTCCGTTCTTCTATCAAATCCAAATTTACCCGTAACACTTCCTCATTTGTTAGTTCAGTGGTATGCGTGTATCGCATGCTTGGTTCACCTATTTCCACCGGAATCAAAGCTACCGTTTCGTACACAAGTGAAAACGTAGTCTCGCCCGTACTAGTTTTTGTTGATGTTTGGTAAGCCCAAAACACCACTGGGAGTACTTTTGGCCATTTTCCTTTTGATTCTTCCAATCGCTTTTTTAAATTATTGATGATAACCTTATTTTTCGATTCAGCTTGCCCATAGGCTGCTGGATGATAAGGTACGGAAGTAATTCGTTTAATCTGCCAACTATGAAAGAATTTAGTGACTTTCACGCCTATGAATTATGGGCCATTGTCATAGACGATCTCCTTTGGAACTCCAAGTCGACATATAATATTTCTCCAAATGAAATTCGTGACTTTTTTTTCTCTCACCTGTTTAAAGGCACATGCTTCTATATAACGACCCGATCGGTCATTTTACGTTTTAGAACCCGGTGCCCCTAAATGATACTTCCCGTAGTTGCTTTTACTGATTTATGACTTGCGGGGATGGGTGGTTCGAGGTCTGGAGGAGTTTGGAATGGTTTAGGAACACTTAGTTCCTTAAGGTTGGCCTTTAAGGCCAAGTTTTACTTCGATCAACATTTTTAGTGAACGACCTCAAAATCGAGATTCGAAGTTCTGGTAGGTTCGTATGATGATTTCGGACTTGGGCGTATGTTCGGAACAAGTTTTGGATGACCCGGGAGCTTTTCAGCGCCTAATAGTGAAATAAGAATTCCCTTAAGTTCAAATTGAGGTTTGAAATGTGTTTTTGTGTTATCGAGGTCCAAACGTAATTCTGAGACCGGGAATAGTTTCGTTATGTCATTTATGACTTTCTTGCAAAATTTGGTGTCATTCCGAGTAGTATAGGTAGGTTCGGCATAATGAAAGCGAATTCAAGAACTTAAAAGTTCTTAAGTTTGATCCAATAGGTTTTGGGGTATGATTTTTAGATTTAGCATTGTTGCAGACATTACAAAGGCTCGAGTGAGTTCGTATTATGATTTAGGACTTGTTGGTATATTTGGACGTGGTCTCGGGTGGGCCCAGATGCCATATGGGCATTGAGCGAGGCAAAAACCAGCCTTAAATGACTGTTGGTGCACCAGGTCTGGTGCCACCTCACGTGCGGAGGGATAGCCGCAGGTGCGAGACCGCTTCTGTGGTCCCAGCCTCGCAGGTGCAACCCCAGAAGGTGTTGCCCAGTTCCGCAGGTGCGGATTATTTCCCGCAGAAGCGGAGCCGCAGGTGCGGACTCCGCTACGCAGATGCGAAGCCAGGCCCCCTTCCCCTTCTCTGCAGATGCGAGATTTTACTCGCAGGTGCGGTCCTCGAGCCGCAGGTGCGAAAAGCCTGTAGGTAGTGAAGTTCGTTTCAAATACGGGACTTAGCTATTTTTGAACACTTTTCTTCATCTTTGGGCGATTTTGAGAGCATGCAAGGAAGATATTCGACCTAGCTACTGTAAGGTAATTAATTCCTACTATAAATTAAGTTTAATACTTGAATTCTTAGGTAGATCAACACATTAAATTAGTAGAAATCATGGGTTTAGAGTAAAAACTAGGTTTTCGATAAAAATGGGAAATTACCAAGAAATTTGTTATGGAATCATACAACAACAATATAATATTGATCCTTAGGCTATGGGTGATTGTTTCCTTCGAAGATTTCCGGAATCCGAGCTTGTGGGCCCAAGGTGTATTTTGGGATTTTGCAATTTAGGTTGAAATAACCATTTAAATAGGGAAATTTCATACTTTTGAATATAGATTGATTTATTTATGCAATATTTGACTAGTTTCGAGTCCTTGGGCGACGAATTTGGAGTTTCAAGCGCGTTCTTGACCCAGGAAGTAGACTTGACACGAGGTAAGTCTCCTTTCTAACCTTGTAAGAGGGAATTATCCCATAGGTGAAGTAAATAATTATGTGTTATTATTGGTGGGGACTACGTACGTACCAGGTGACGAGAGTCCGTGCGTAGTGACTATTCTTATTATGTCCGGGTAGTTAGGTTCACACCATGCCTTGTGAATTTCATTAAATTGAACTATATGCCTTGTGATTTCATTGTATGCAACTTTGTTTCAAGAGATCCGAGAACTTGGTGTTTTTAAACGAATGGTTACTTCGGAAAGTATTTTAAGAGAATGTTGTGTTTGCATGCGACCGCTTCGCAATTTCTATTGCGCGAGCGGAGTGATTCTTTACCCTACTCTCATGGGAGCGGGTCGTACGCCACGACAGGTTAATAGCTTCATCTATGGTTCGCGTCGTTCGACCCTTCGGCAGTGCACAATTATTTTTATTATGTTGGCCCAGGCCGATTGTCCTTAATCCATTATGCGCATGCTATTTGCTTGATAT
Organism: Nicotiana undulata; assembly: GCA_005239495.1. Classification (NCBI taxonomy): domain Eukaryota; kingdom Viridiplantae; phylum Streptophyta; class Magnoliopsida; order Solanales; family Solanaceae; genus Nicotiana; species Nicotiana undulata. The sequence continues at coordinate 42,905 of ML296207.1, forward strand.
ATTATGACCGTTGAACTGCTAGATATCCAGGAATACAAAATGAAGACATGCATATTAGTGTTTCATCGCGTGATTTGACTTGTGATTATGATCCGATATTTACTGCTTTACTATTCATGTACACTTGTTACCTTTATTAAAGTTTACCTAAATATACTGTTTGGACCCTACTAAGTGTCAAGTCGACCTTTCATCACTACTTCTTCGAGATTAGACGAGATACGTACTGGGTAAATATTATTTTATGTACTCATGCTATACTCTGTACTTAATTGTACATGATCTGAGGTAGGTGCGTGTGGGTATCAGTCCGGAGCTTGTTCCTGGTTTATTTCCAGTCGAGGCTTCATGGTGAGCTACTTCTCCTGACGATTTTCAGCAGCACTTTGGAGCTATTCTTTTGCCATTTCTATCTATACTTACTCAGACAGTAGGACAGACTTTTACTCTTTTGATATTATTCTACTAGATGCCTGTAGACTTGTGATACTAGTTCCTGGCACACACGTTAGTAGACATTATTTTGGGTTGTAAATTTTTAAATTGTGATTTTTATGAGTATCTCTACTTAAAATTGTCTAAGTTACTTGTTTGCCTAATGTCTTAAATTCAATTCAAGTAAGTGATGCAAAATGTGTTGGTAAATTAAATGAAACTCACTAGTAAATTGATATTGGCTTGCCTGACAATGATGTTGGGCGCCATCATGACCGGATTTAGGATTTGGGTCGTGACATTCTACTCATTTTGAGAAATAATCTATTAAAATTAACATAAATTGTACCTTTCCTTTAGCTTGAGGCAAAGGTCCTAAGATATCCATGCTCCATTTCATTAAGGTCCATGGTGATATAACTGATGTTTAACCAAAGAATTAGATTCTCTGCCAAAGCTAATTTAGGAAGAACACGGGTTTCTGATAACCAAAGGATATACTAATAATTGCAAAATTAACTTGTAAATAGAAAGCAGTAAGATGGGTAAAAAGTAAGTATATTGCAATAGCGGTTCGAACGTGTCCTTACAAGTTATATTTTACTTCCTTATATAGAGAATTTCTTAATATAACGTCTACCCTTTTCAGTGATTGAACATTAATGACTTATAATGGCATTAATGTAACGTTACAATGATCAACAGTAACTGTCGCGTGAAGGTTATGTAATGTTTGGCTCATTAATGGAAGATCTCCAAATCTGCCATGTATCTTGCCATGATTCATTGTGACCGTGTCTCTTCATCTTCTTGATTAGGTTGAGATTCCCATATCTAGTTGCCCCATGAATATGTTGTTGTGTGCCTCTTTATTTCGTACCTCTTCATAAAGTCTCGTCCAGTTTTCATGTTCTCATTGTTCCACATAGATTGCTGAATCATCTCGATTATTACACGTGTGAAGCTCTTTTTTACCAATACAGATAGTCCCCCCACTTACCATTTATTTATCGATTAATATTTGGTAAGTGAATACTTATTTATGGCGGGAATATTTTGTCGCCGCTTCACTCATAACATTGCATCCGTCTCTGAATGTAGGTGTCGCTTGTCACTTCCATTTAATGCTCGTGCCACGTGGCGTTCTCGAGTTGGTTATGTAATTACTCAGCGCCTTTTAGGGCATTTTGCAGCAGCATCAGCCACGAAGTGACGGCTTCAATTATGACTTTCACATCACTATTTTTTCAATTTTTTTACGGTTTCCTTTGAGTATAAATACCCCTTTTCCTTTATTTACTTTCACGAAAAACGTCCAACCTTATTTCTTTCTTTGTAAATTCTTCATTCTTCGTAAATATGTCTTCTTCAAACCAGCAATCTAAAAAAATCATTAATGTTGAGGAATTGACTCCCTCTTCTGCTCAACTCGGAGTAGGAGAGGCGGAAGACTTAGGAGATTAGGTTCTACCCCTTCCAGGGGTGCTTCTTCTTCTCATGTTACTCCCTCATCTTCTTCTAGGTCTTCTGTTTCTTATCTTCTTCAGGGGCTAGGGCTTCGAGATCTTTATAAAAAAGTAGAGGACATAGTGAACTGCTTCGCGAGCCGAGGGTCGATGAAATTATTCCTGCGGAGTTTTCTTTTGCCAAGGATAGTCAGGCCATGAGCGAACAACTTTCTTCAACGTCTTCGCATGATAGTGCCGAACTTTATCCTACTCAGATAACGGAGGGCTTAGTGCCTCTTATACGCAGGGATTGTTCTTGGAAGCCTGATTTCCCTGTTATTGTTCTTGGCAATAACCAGAGAATAACCTTTACAAGATCGGGTATTCTTATGTTTATACTTACCCTTTCACATTAGGATTCAAGCTTCCTATTGACCCTGTTATTATCGAGTTTTGTCGATTTTTCAAAATTTGTATGGGACTAGTCGGTCCTCTTGTTTGGCGAGTCGTCGCGTGCCTTAGGTATTTGGCAAATTTAGCTTTCGTACCCTTCACTTTTCATCATCTTATTCACCTCTATTCTCCGATGTTGTTCCGCCAAGGAGTTTTTACTCTTACGGCGAGAAGTAAGAGGGTGTTAGTTACTCCTGATGATGATAATGACCGATGGTGGTACCTTCGATATGTTGCTGTCCCTATTGCAGGTTTAGTAGGTGAAGAAAATCTCCCCTTCCCTGAGAAGTGGAATCTTGAATGTGAGTACAGTTTTGCTCACCTTCCTCTTTTTTGCTTTTGATCTTTATTAGTACCGTAATTGTTTCTTTTCTTTGCAGCAATCATGGGAACCGTTGAGAATTTCTCCAGTTTCCGAGATAGGGTAGAAAAACTCTTGTTGATTGCTCCATTAGAAGAACGTTCGTGGAAGTACCTCTCTGGGAGGTTTGGATGGAGGGTTAAGACACACGGTGACCAAAGTTTTTGCCTTTACTTCTTTCTTCTTTTAGGTTTTACCTGACCCCTTTCATTTGATAGGGTTTGCTGCTCGTGGCATTTCTGATGCGGCTGTGTCCGCTTCTAGGTTGTCTCTGGCAAAGGCCCAGGAGATCATTGCTGGTTCCCCCTCATCAAAAGGAAAAGTAAGTGGGTCCAGGACCTTAGAGGAGGAGGAGGAGGAGGAAGATGAGAGTCTGCTAGTTCACATGTCACGTAGGAGGAAGGTGGTCTCTGACGATGAGTCTGCACCTGTTGTTGACCCTCTCGTGCCTGAATCTGAACTTTCTGCCCTTGATGTGATTCTCTCTCATGTTCGTGAATCTGTTGATCTCATGTTCCGTGAAGGTTTTGGTACCATTTCTGATGAAGCCCCTCTTAATGTTTTCTCTCCTCCTGCCCCTAAAGAGTTTCCTTTAATTGCTCCCGTTATTGCTTCTGCTCCCATGGCTATTCCTGCTCCCGCTATTGTTTCGGTTCCCGTGAATTTTTCTGTTTCCCAGCCTTCTTCGCTCGTGTCTCCTTTTTCTACCCCCGCTTCCTTGCCTTCAGCCGTAGAAGTAGGGTCTTCCAGCAGGGGGGAGATGAGGCAGGTTGTAGTAAAGGTTCCAACAGCGGGCAACCTCTTGAAAAAGGCCAGGCTGATGTATGGTTAAAGCCATTGATAGGCCCGACTGAAAGGTCTAAGCTAGAAAGCCACCGTACCCTGACTTGGATGAACGAGATTGTTCACTCGTCTTTAAAGGTAAAGTTTTCTTTTCATACGTACTTACATATGATTTTATCGTATCTAATTTATCTTTTTTATGTAGATCAATCTTGTAGGCACAGAGTTGATGAAGAGGGTCGTTCAAATGGAGCAGGCAGCAAAGGATTTCCAAACCGAGGTATCAATTGGAAGGAGCAATACGAGAGTTTGCAGCTAGATATGGAGGCAATGGAAGAAGAAAAATGTACCTTGGAGCAGCATGTTAGAGTTGTTGCAGCAGAATTGGCCGTTGAGAGGCGTCTTCAAACCAGGCAGGTAAGGATAAGAGTGTCTTAGAGTCTTCCTTTGCAGAGCAACTTTCCCGTGCCTCTGTGGAGATTAGGAGCTTGAAGGCCTTGTTGGACCGGCAGGAAGAGAACTCTGGCGAACTCGCTCAATCGCTTACTCAATCCTAGGAAGACCTCCGTAACTCTTTGGAGAGGGTCCAGTTTCTGGAAAGGTCTCTTGCTCCTTTAATGGTCTCTCATGATGCTGCCGTGGCTGAAAGAGATGAGTTAAGAGCTGAAGCTGAGCAGTTGGAGAGAGATTATGAAGCTTTTGAAGACAAAGCAGTCGTTGATGTTAGCTAGGCTTATCTGAATGCCCGCCTCGACACATTGATGGAAATGGGCGAAGAGGGTTTTCACTTGGAAGCCGAAATTTCCAAAGCCAAAGAGACGATTGAGAGGTCTCAGCAAAGTCAAAACCTTTCTTCACCTGAGGTTGAGGTCCATGTTGCTCATGTCTCCCCATCTCAAGCTGCTCCTTCTGCCAGTGAAGACAACCCCTAATCTAAAAAGGTTTAAAGAACTTGGTTCTTTTTTATTTATTTGTATCAATTGGTGGTTACTCCCAGTCCCATCGGGGATAAAGTTGGATCCTTTGTAAGTCCCCAACTGACAACTTAGGGGCAATGAAATGTAAAAATTAACTCGGCATAGACTAAGTTAACACTTAGTTTATTTTTCCATAATATATTAGTATCATTGTTAGCATGTCTTTAACTTTCTTCGAGTTTCTATTTCACTCTCAAGTTTTTGCATACTTTCTTTGTGAGGTTTTTGGCTTATCTCAGAGTTTTTGACTTTGCATTAAAATGCTTAGATTGTTCGCACCTTTTCGTAACATACACGTTTTTATAAAAGAGGGCCCTTTTTTGATTGACATTTAATGAAGAAGACGTCTCAACTTTATAATGGTGTAAATATACAAAAGAGAGATAGGAATTTTCACATGTTTATCTTCAATAATGTTTTGAAGAAAGTTTTTGCATTTGAACTTTCATAACATTTCACATGTGTTTATGTATCGTCTATAACTCATTTTGCAACTGTTTTTTCTTTTAACAAATTCGATATAACCTTGCACTCATAACTGTTTTTCTTTTGCAACAGTTTTGTCAAATTAGTACAAGGGGATAACTGTTTTTGCTTACAACAGTTTTAAATGTAAGGGTATGAATTTTTACCCATGGCTGTTTTTAGTGATAACAGTTTTCAAGTGAATACAAGGGTAATGATTTTTCATCCGTAACTATTTTTATTTACAACAGTTTTCTAAATAGATATAAGGATAATGATCTTTCATCCGTAACTGTTTTTATTTATAACAGTTTTCTGAATAAGTACAAAGATAATGATCTTTTATTCATAAATGTTTTTATTTACAACAGTTTTTGAGTAAGTACAAGGATGAGGATCTTTCATTTATTACTGTTTTCATTTACAATAGTTTCTGAGTAAGTACAATGATGTGCATTTTTACCCGTAACTAATGTTCTGCCTTTAACCTGAACACTCGTTTATATTTACGAATATGTTTTTCGAAGGTTTTTGAGTCAGGTTTTGTGTTCTGAATCTTTGGCTCTTTGAATTTGCTCATAGTACTTGACTTGTTGGGAAGATGGATCTTCAGGCTCGAGCTTTGACTTTTTGATAGTCTTCTTTGCTTCATCTTTTCCTTCCATACTGTATAGTCCCCCAATTGTTTGAGCTTTGAAGAATGAAATCTCAAGCACTTGACTACTCCTTCCTTGTAGTCCTTTTCCTGGAAAGGAAAAACATACGGGACTCGAAGGTATATAGTTTTTAGATGATGACTGATTAACCCTTTAAAACGTCCATCAGAAAGTTGTAACCCTAGACCGGGAATTCAGTTACTTCCTCATGTCTTTGCAGGTCTAATATCATCATGTGGTGATGGGTTAGCTTTTTGCTTATCATCTAAAATGGTTAGTATAATTTTAACTGTACAAAATTAAAATCGAACGTAATGATGCCTGACCGGAAGTATTCCTTTTACTCAAAAGTAGTACTTCTTCAAATGAACATCATTCCAACTAGTTGGTAGGATTCTTCCGTCCATAGTCTCCAGCTCATACGCGCCTTTTCCAGCAATACCTCGTACTTTGTAGGGTCCTTCCCAATTCGGATTTAAATTTCCTGCACCGGCTTCCTTCGTTGATTGGAAGACGTTTTTGAGAATGAAGTCCCAAATTTTAAAATATCTGAGGTGAGCTTTTCTGTTGTAATATCTCTCTATAATTTGTTTTTGGGCTGCCATACGTATTAGTGCAGCTTCTCTTCTTTGCTCGAGCAAGTCCAGATTTGTCCTCAACTCGTCATTGTTTGATTCTTCAGTTTTTGTTGTGAACCTTGTGCTTGGTTCGCCAATTTCCACCGGTATTAAAGCTTCCGAGCCGTAAACAAGTGCGAATGGAGTTTCTCTCGTAGATGTTTTTGCAGTAGTTCTGTAAGCCCATAATACCGCCGGTAGCTCATCTGGCCAGTTTTCCTTGGCTCTTTCCAACCGTTTCTATAGGTTGTTAACAATGAATTTGTTTGTTGACTCGGCTTTCCCACTAGCTACGGGGTGATATGGTGATGAAGTGATTCTCTTGATTTGCCAACTTTCGAAGAATTCTATGATTTGTGAGCCTATGATTTGTGGGCCATTGTCACATGTGATCTCCTTCGGTATTCCAAAGCGGCATATTATGTTTCTCCATATGAAGCTCTTCACTTCTTTTTCTCGCACATGTTTAAAAGCTTCTGCCTCCACCCACTTTGTGAAATAATCAGTTAATACGAGCAAGAACCGTACCTTTGCTTTAGCTGGGGGAAGGGGTCCCACTATGTCCATGCCCCATTTCATGAATGGACAAGGCGATATCACCGGGTGAAGTAGCTCCGCTGGTCGATGCATGTTGTTAGCAAATCGTTGGCATTTGTCGCATTTAGCTACGAAAGTCTCAGCCTATTCTTCCATTTTGAGCCTATAGTACCTTGCTCTAATTAGAGTTTTGACTAAGGATCTTGCTCCTGAATGGTTTCCGCAGTGTCCTTCGTGTACTTCTTTCATAAAAAACTCCATTTGATTGGGTCTGAGCCACTTAGCTAAGGGACCTCCAAACATTTTGTGGTATAATGTGTCACGAATAAGGCAGTATCGTGCAGCTTTTCGGCAAAGCGCTTGAGCTGGTTTCTTATTCTCGGGTACGGTTCCATTCTGCAAAAAGTTTAAACTTTCGTTTCTCCAATCCCAAGTTAAATGGTTGAATGTCACCTCAATTTTATCCTGGTCAACTGCTGAATGAAATAGGTGAATGATAATTTCATTGTCTTTATTTGTCACTTCTGCAATTGCTGCGAGGTTAGCTAATGCATCCGCTTTTGCATTTTCCTCCCTAGGTATTTGCATAATTTTCCATGACTGGTATTGTCTTACTAGGTCTCGTACCTTTTCCAGATATTGTTGTAACCGGGTCTCTCTAGCGATGTAAGTCCTCTGCATCTGGTTCACCACTAGTTGAGAGTCACTTTTAATCACGATTTGCTCGATTGAGAGTTCTCGTGCCAGTTCAAGCCCTGCAATGACAACTTCCTACTCTGCTTCATTGTTAGTTATGGGATAACATTTAATAGCTTGTCGTATCTTCTCACCCGTAGGTGATATTAAAACAACTCCCAAGCCGACTTCTTTTACATTAGAAGAGCCGTCAGTAAATAGGGTCCATATTCCTGGATTAGCCCCGTTAAAGAGTTGTAACTCTTTTTCCGCCTCAGGAATTATGCTAGTATTAAAATCGGCGACGAAATCAGCTAAAATTTGAGACTTTATAGCAGTCCTAGGTTGATATATTATGTCATGCTCGCTTAATTCTATTGCCCATTTGGCTAATCTTCCTGATAATTCTTGTTTATGTAGAATATTTCTCAATGGGTATGAGGTCACTACAGTGATTGGATGACATTGAAAATATGGTCTTAATTTTCTAGCTGTCATTATTAAAGCTAAAGCTAATTTTTCTAGATGTGGATATCTAGTTTCAGCATCTAATAAAGACTTGCTTACATACTAAATTGGAGATTGTTTACCTTTGTATTCTCTTACCAGTACTGCACTTATGGAAATTTTTGCAACGACAAGATAGACATACAGCCTCTCCCCCTCCTTTGGCTTAGACAGCAGCGGGGATTTTGATAGATAGGTCTTCAAATCTTTAAGAGCCTGTTGACATTCTTCAGTCCATTCGAACTGATTCTGCTTTTTAAGGATTGAGAAAAATTTAAAACTTTTCTCCGAGGACCTGGAGATAAATCTTCCTAAGGCTGCAATTCTTCTTGTTAATCTTTGAACTTCCTTTTTACTAGTAAGTATATTGGGTATTTCATCAATAACTTTAATTTGAGCAGGATTTACTTCTATTCCTCTATTTGATACAAAGAACCCCAAAAAGTTACCTGATTTCCACGCCAAAGGCGCATTTTTCTTGATTCAGTTTCATATTATACTTGCGTAGGATTTCGAAGGTAATTGAAAGATGCTGGAAATGATCTTTTGCTTGTGTTGATTTCACCAGCATGTAATCAATGTATACCTCAATTGTTTTCCCAGATGTTCCCGGAACATCCTGGTCACCAGCCTCTGATACGTGGCTCCAGAATTTTTTAGGCCAAAAGGCATGACTTTGTAACAATAAGTCCTCATGTTTGTAATAAAGAAAGTTTTTTCCTCATCTGAGGGATCCATTTTTATCTGATTATAACCAGAGTACGCATCTAGAAAGCTTAACAATTCATGTCCTGCAATGGCATCAATCATTTGATCTATGTGTGGTAATGGAAATGAGTCTTTAGGGCATGCTTTATTTAAATATGTGTAATCTACGCATACTCTAAATTTACCATTCTTTTTAGGCACCACTATTGTATTGGCTAACCAATTAGGATATTTTACCTCACGTATTGAACCAATTTTCAAGAGTTTCTGTACCTCTTTGTCGATCACTTGATTCTTGAATGGTCCTTGTTTTCTTTTCTTTTGCTTGACATGCACGAAGGATGGATCTTCATTTAGTTTATGAGTCATCACTTCTGGAGGAATACTTGTCATGTCTGAATGGGACCAAATAAAGAAATCCGCGTTAGCCTTTAAATATTCAATTAACTTACCTCGTCTGCTGCGGCTTAGCCTCGTACCTATGTGAACTTTTTGTTCGGGATTTTGTTCGAATAGTTGAACAACCTTGGGTTCCTCCGTAGCTGTTTTGATATGTTCGTCCTCTTCTGGTTCCTGAATGACGTCAGGTCTGGAATCCATGTCCGTATATTTTAATTCATCTTCCGTGGTGACTTGATTCACCTTCTCGTGGCTATCTTCCTCTGTACCTGTGTGGATAGAATTTTCTTCCATACCTGTTTGATCAACAGTTGTTTCCGCACCTGTTTGAACAACAGTTGTTTCCATACCTGTTTGGGCGATTTCCTCGTCCTCTGATTTTCATCTTCTTCTTTTTTGTTAGAGTATGTTACGGAATTTATACTCCTCGAGGTTTGCTGATCACCTCGAATCTTTTGAATTCCCCATTTGGAACGGAATTTTATTACCTGATGTAAGGTAGATGGTATTGCTTTCATGTCATGGATCCATGGTCTCCCCATGATTATGTTGTAGGCCATATCAGTATCAATGACTTGGAATCTAGTATATTTAATTACTCATTCTACATAGGTACTGAGCTCAATTTCCCCTTTTGTTACGACCATGGAATTGTCAAACCCAGATAAGGCTCGTGCTTTGGGATTACTTGATCCTCCATTAGCATTTCTTCCAAAACTCTTGACAAAATGATATTGACTGAGCTACCTGGATCAACCAACACTTTTTTCATGTTAGTGTCATGTATAAGTAGGGATATTACCAATGCGTCGTTGTGTGGAAGCATTAATCTGTTGATCTTTGCATCGTCGAATGATATATTGTCTGCTTCCACATCTTCAGGAATCCGCTTTCCATGCGTAATCATGAATTTTGTTGTTCTTTTGCAAACAACTCTGTTTACCTCCTCTCCTCCATGTATCACGTTCACGGTTCATTTTGGAGATGGTGGTTTTGGGAGCTCCTGCATGTTCTTCATATATGTCTGCTTACCTTTTTCACTAAACAACTCTGTTAGATAGCCCTGTTTTAATAATTGTTCTACCTCATCTTGCAAAAATCTGCAATATGACGTTCTATGCCCATGATCATTATGGAATTCACACCAGAAGTCTGGATTTATTTTATTTGGGTTTGACCTCATTTCTTTGGGCCATCAAACCTTATCACCCATATTTCTTAGTACTAAAATTAATTCAGAAGTACTTACATTGAAGCTGTAGTCTCCAATTCTTGTATTACCTCTATTTCGTTCATCCCGATCCTTTCGGGATCTTGATGAGGATGAGCTCGTATCTCTATTTGATGGTCTATATTCTGACCGTGTGTTTTCGAACCTAGGACAAGTTTCTCGTCCCGAGGTCCCATATAAGGGTCGTACCTTTTCTTACATGTTCTCCTTTCTGGTTCAGAGCGTCTAGAACTGGTTCGATCTTCAGTTCTTGACTGAGCAATAGTATCTTCTTCTATTCGTATCTTAGTGTTGTACCTGTTATAAACATCATTCCACGTCGTAGCTGGGAATTCTCTCAAGCTTTTCTTGAGTCTCTGCATGGCTTCTAAGCTTTTGTCATTTAGATTGCTTGTAAATGCCATGGCTGCCCAATTTTCAGGCACCCTTGGTAGCTGCATCCTTTCTCGTTGAAGCCTTTCTACAAATTCTTGAAGAAACTCCGCGTCTCCTTGTTTTATTTTAAATATGTCTTCCGTTCCTTTTTCGACTTTTTGCGCACCGGAATGCGCTTTTATAAAAGAATCTGCAAGCTCAAGAAAAGAGTCAATAGAATTTTCAGGTAAAAGAGAATACCAGGTTAGTGCTCCCTTGGTGAGTGTTTCTCCGAACTTCTTGACTAGGTACGACTCAATTTCTTGTTATTTAGGTCTTTGCCTTTTACTCCGGTGGTAAAAGCAGTTACATGATCACGTGGATCAGTTGTTCCGTCATACTTGGGAATGTCAGGCATTTTGAATTTCTTGGGAATAGGCAAGGGTGCTGCACTTGGCTTCCAAGGTTATTGAGAATATCTATCAACATCAATGCCTTTGATAACAGGTGGTACTCCAGGAATTTGCTTGACTCGATCGTTTTGTTCCTTCACTTGTTTCTGCAAAGTTAGTAATAAAGATTGTAATTCTGGATTATTGGACATACCTGGTCTTGCTTCGAGGGACTCATTTGGAGTGCCTCCACTCCTAGAGTTTGCTAACCCGGATTGTTGATTTTCCACAGTTTCAGTGTTGTTAAGAGAAGGTGTTGGTGATGCAGCTGGTAGTCCCCTCATGAAAGCTTGTAAGGCTTGAGTCACATACTTACCAACCATTTGTTTCACAGTATCTTGTTCTACTACTTGTTCATTTCCATTGAGATTATTGTTTTGAGTCGCAAATCTTTCTGGGGATTGTTTCCTTGATCCTTGTGGGTATCCTGAGTGCGATGGAACTGGGGTTACAACCCTTTGTTGGTTTTTGTCGTTGGCATTTGACATAATTCACAGAATTTTATTTGAGTAGGAAAAAAGATTATCAGATTCCCGGTAATGGAACCAATTTGTTTAACCAAAGAATTAGATTCTCTGCCAAAGCTAATTTAGGAAGAACACGGGTTTCTGATAACCAAAAGATATACTAATAATTGCAAAATTAACTTGTAAATAGAAAGCAGTAAGATGCGTAAAAAGTAAGTATATTGCAATAGCGGTTCGAACGTGTCCTTACAGGTTATATTTTACTTCCTTATATAGGGAATTTCTTAATATAACATCAACCCTTTTCAGTGATCGAGCATTACTGACTTATAATGGCATTAATGTAATGTTACAATGATTAACCGTAACTGTCGCGTGAAGGTTATGTAGAGTTTGGCTCATTAATGGAAGATCTCCGAATCTTCCCTGTATCTTTCCCTGATTCATTGTGACCGTGCCTCTTCATCTTCTCGATTAGGTTGAGATTCCCGTATCTAGTTGCCCCATGAATATGTTGTTCTGTGCCTCTTTATTTTGTACCTCTTCATAAAGTCACGTCCAATTGTCATGTTCTCATTGTTCCACATAGATTGCTGAATCATCTCAATTATTACACGTGTGAAGCTCTTTTTTACCAATACAACTGAATATAACAGTTATACCGGTTGATGCATGTTATTGGCATCTCGTTGGCATTTATCACACCTGGCTACAAACTTTTCTGCTTCTTCTACCATTTTTGGCCAATAATATCTTGCCCTATTAATGTCTTCACCAATGATCTTCCCCTAGCGTGATTTCTACAACGCCCCTCATGAATTTCTCTGATTTCATACTCCATTTTCGACGGTCCGAGGCACCATGTTAAAAGTCCACCAAATATTTTGCGATATACTTCTGCGAATTAAGCAGTATTGGATAGCTTTCGACCGTGAAAATTGAGATTTCTTTTTATCCTCAGGCAAGATACCATACAACAAAAAGTTCACAAATTCGTTTCTCTAATCCCAAGTTAAATTGTTGAAATTCACTCACTCTTGGTTTGATCGAGTGTTGAATGAAACAAACGTACAACAATAGCATTTTTTGCATTTTTTGCATTTGTTACATCTGCGACTGACGCGAGATTTCCCAAATCGTATGCTTCTACATTTTCCTCCCTAGTATTTGCACGGCTTTCCATATTTGAAATCTTCTAAGCAATTCTCATACATTTTCGGGGTACTGCTGCATTCGCGTCTCTATTACCAAGTAAGTCCCTTGTATTTACTTAACCACCAGCTGCGAGTCACTTTTGATCAAAATTCATTCGATACCAAGTTCGCATGCCAGTTCCAAGCCTGTAATTACAGCTTCATACTCTGCCTCATTGTTAGTGATTAGATAACATTTTATTGCATGTCTTATGACTTCACCTGAGGTTGGAATTACAACAATACCCAAAACTGCTCCTTTAACATATGAGGAACCGTCAGCAAATAAGGTCTGAGTCCGCGGATTAGCTATGGTAAACACTTGTAGTTCTTTTTTTGCTTCAAGAACTAAGTTCATTCTAAAATCTGCTACAAAATCTACTAATACCTGCGATTTTATTGTAGTTCTAGGTTGATATATGATATCATACCCACTGAGTTCTATTTCCCATTTAGCTAATCGACCTGATAATTCCTGTTTAGGCAGTATGCTCCTCAGAGGAAAATCAGTTATAACCGAAATAGGTTCACGTAGGTCTCACAAGTTACGAGCAAACCCAATAGAGTTTTGCGGATCGATACAGAGATGTCTGTATTTATTTTTGGAAGGCTATAGGGTGTTAGGAAACCTCTCTTTATTCATCTTTTATAGTATAATAAATCTCACTCTTCTATTCTCTCACAGATGGTGAGGATGCGTGCAACCGACGTTCCAGACCCGGGAGGGGCCGCTACCCCCATCATCCGAGGTAGTGGCAGAGGTCGGCGGAGGGCACTGGCCCGAGGTAGGGCACGAGGGAATCCCAGAGCTGTTCCAGTTGCCCAACCAGCGGATCCAGTAGAGGATCCCATCACTGAGGAGCAGGGCGAGGTGCCCACAGCAGATCTTGCCCCTTTTTGACTTTATGACGGTGCCAGGATTCCAGGAGGTCATGGGCCGTATGATGCGGTTCATGCACACCATGACTCAGGCTGGTTTATTTCCAGGAAATTCTGCCACATCACAGGCGAGAAGGGGAGCACAAACCCCTACTTCTCAGGCCGTAGGTCATGCATCAGCAGTATATGAGGCCCCGGGTACACTACCCGTGGGCAGGGCCCAGCCAGTAGCAGCAACACCTGAACCCAGACCAGCTGCGGACGGTGATCCGCATAAGCTATTGGATAGATGGACCAGATTGCACCCTCCTATCTACGGAGGCGAGAGCCATGAGGACGCACAAGACTTTATTGGTTGGTGCAGGGACAAACTGCACAACATGAGGATACTGGAGTCCCATGGATTTGACTTCACTACTTTCCAGTTAGAGGGCAGGGCGCGAAATGGTGGCAGTCCTATATTCTTGGCAGACCGGCAGATTCCCCTCCCATCACTTAGGAGCAGTTACTCGGCTATTCCTGGACCGGTATATTCCACCCTCTGAGAGGGAAGAGCTACGGTATCATTTTGAATAGCTGGAGCAGGGTCAGATGTTAGTAACTGACTACGAGGCTAGATTTTCTGAGCTATCTCGCCATGCACTCATGATAATTCCTACTGGTGCATAAAGAGTGTGGAGATTTGTAGCTGGCCCAAGAGGTAGAGATGGGGACTTCTTATCAGCTTGTGGTATAGATTGCTCGCAGGATCGAGGGTTATCGGTCGAGGAGCAAAGAGCAGGGGCAGCAGGATAAGAGGGCTAGATTTTCTTCGGATTTCAGAAGTGCTCCAGCTAGGGGCAGAGGTCAGTTTGGTAGGGGCCATCCTAGTAGGCCCCCATATTTAGCACCCCCACCACCTCCACGACGTGTTCCAGCGAGGCCTTGTTTCAGCGTAGGTTCGTATGATGATTTCGAACTTGTTTCAGTTACATATATCAGGAGCTTCTTGGGTCTGGCAGGTTATTATCGCCGATTTGTGGAGGTTTTTTCATCCATTGCAGCTCCTCTGACTATATAGACTCAGAAGAATTCCTTTTTATGATAGTCTGACGTGTGTGAGGCGAGCTTTCAGATGCTCAAGACAACATTGACCTCAGCACCAGTTCTAGTATTGCCTTTCGATTCTGGGATGTATACATTTTATTACGATGCTTCACGCGTTGGCTTGGGATGTGTGTTTATGCAGGAGGGGTGAGTTATTGCATATGCTTAACGGTAGCTGAAGGTTCATGAGAAGAATTACCTTGTGCACGATCTGGAGTTGCCGGCGATTGTTCATGCTCTTAAGATTTGGAGGCACTACTTTTATGGGGTGCCTTGTGAGGTTTATACGGACCACCGCAGCTTACAGCACTTTTTCAAGCAGGGGGATCTTAATTTGAGGAAGTGCAGGTGGCTTGAGTTGCTGTAGGATTATGACATCACCATTATTTATCATCTGGGCAAGGCGAATGTTGTTGCAGATGCCTTAAGCAGAAAGGCGGAGAGTATGGGTAGCTTGGCTTACATTTCAACGGAGGAGAGACCTCTAGCTTTAGACATTCAGTCCTTGGCTAATCGCTTGGTGATGTTGGACCTTTCAGAGCCCAACCGAGTTCTTGCACGTGTGTTTTATCAGTCATCATTATTTGGAGAGATCAGGGCTCGACAGTTTGATGATCCGCACTTGGTGGCTCTCTGGGAGACAATGGTACATGGAGGTGCCAAGGAGGTTTTTATAGGCGAGGATGGTGTTCTGAGACTTCAGGGTCGCTTATGTGTCCCTAATGTTGATGGCCTGAGGGAGGGGATTCTAGAGAAGGCTCACAGTTCACGGTATTATATTAATCCCGGTGCTACGAAGATGTATCGTGACTTGAAGCAGCATTTCTGGTAGAGGCGAATGAAGAAAGACATAGTGGAGTATGTGGCTAGGTGTCTAAATTGCTAGCAGGTTAAGTATGAGCACCAGAGGCCAGGAGGCCTACATCAGCAGATGCCTATACCGAAGTGGAAATGGGAGTGCATCACTATGGACATCGTAGTTTGGTTGCCTCGGACTTTGCAAAAGGTTGATGCGGTTTGGGTCATTGTGGATAGGATGACCAAGTCGGTGCATTTCATTCCAGTAGCTACTACTTATACTTCGGAGAGGTTGGCCCAGATCTACATTCGGGAGATAGTTCGGTTGCACGGCGTGCTGGTGTCCATTATCTCATATTGAGGTCCTCAGTTCTTCTCGCATTTATGGAGAGCAGTACAGAGTGAGTTAGGCACTTGGGTAGAGCTCAGCACAACATTCCACCCTCAGACCGACGGGCAGTCGGAGCGGACAATTCAGATATTGGAGGACATGCTCAGGGCATGTGTGATTGATTTTGGAGGGTAGTGAGACCAGTTCTTGCCTTTAGCTGAGTTCTCTTATAATAACAGTTATCAGTCCAACATTGATATAGCTCCATTTGAGGCCTTGTATGGTCAGCGATGTCGTTCTCCCATCAGGTGGTTTGAGCATGGTGAGGCTAAGTTATATGGCATCGACCCTGTAAAGGATGCTTTGGAGAAAGTAAAGTTTATTCAGGAGAGGCTTCGCACAGCACAATCTAGACATAAGAGTTACGCGGATTAGAAGGCGCGTGATGTATCATTTATGGAGGGAGAGAAGGTTCTATTAAAAGTCTCGTCGATAAAGGGTATTATGAGGTTTGGGAAGAAGGGCAAGTTGAGCCCAAGGTTTATAGGCCCATTTGAGGTGTTGAGGCGAGTTGGAGAGGTTGCTTATGAGCTCGCTTTACCTCCTAGTTTATCAGGAGTTCATCCAATTTTTCATGTGTCCATGCTCCGGAGGTACCACGCCGACATCTCTCACGTGGTGTATTTTAGCACCATTCAGCTAGATGAGAGGTTGGGTTACGAAGAGGAGCCAGTTGCTATCATTGACAGGCAGGATCGCCAGTTGACGTCCAAGAGGGTTTCTATGATGACCCAAAAGGTCTTCCTAAATAATTCCAGCTAAATCTATGTTACGAGGCCTCGAAAACCTCCGTTAATCTCAGCTCGATATGCGTGCGCAGCCCGGGCAGGTAGGCGGGAAGCTTCCATGTGAAACTTTGATTAAAAAATGGGATTTTTGAATTGAATAATTGAATAAAGTTGACTTTGGTCAACATTTTTGGTAAACGGATCCGGACCCGTGATGTGACGGTCCCGGAGGGTCCGTAGGAAAATATGAGACTTGGGCGTATGCTCGGAATCGAATCCCGAGGTCCCAAGCCCGAGAAATGAATTTTTAAAGAAAATTGCTTTCTAAAAATAATAAAGGCTTATGAAAGTGAATAATTATGTGAAAACCTTGTTACCGGGTCCATGTTATTGTTCCGGGGCGTGGAACAGGTTTATTATATGTTGTTTGTCCTATCTGTGAGATTTGGTGTAAAACGGGTTTGATTTGATTGGTTTCGGATCCAAGTGAGGAAAAATGGAGTTAATGAACTTGTGGGGTTTCTAAAGAATTTGAAATGTGGCTTGAGAGGTGATTTTATATTCCCGAGGTCTGAATGAAATTTCGAGACCGGGAATAGTTCCGTTGTGTCATTTATAACTTATCTGCAAAATTTGAAGTCATTCCGAGTGGTTTAGGCCGGATCGGCGCATTGAAGTGAATTCTAGCATTTCCAAGTTCTTAAGTTTTGAATTCAGGGGTTTTGGAGAGTAATTTTGAGTTTTAGCGTTGTGTTGAGTGTTCCACGAGTTCGAGCAAGTCCGTTTAATGATTTGGGACTTGTTGGTATTTTTGGACGGGGGCTCGGGTGGGCCCA
>ML296208.1:6028-31535 GCA_005239495.1 Nicotiana undulata
TTAGAGGAGAGGGAAGGAAAGGAATAGGAGAAGAAAATGAGATCTGATATTGGGAGATGGAATTGAAAAGGCGAGAAGAGAGAGAGAGGGGAGAGGAAGAAGAAGAAATGAAGAAACAAAAGAGAGGAGGGAATTTGGTTGTGGAGGGAAGACGCAGCTATTTGTAAAATATAGTATTAAGTATTATTGATTAATAAATTAATCAAATTAATGAATTTAGCACTACTGTTTTATTACAATATTATATCTTATAGGATGATAGTTTAATCTTTAATGATTTGTTGTTGCTTTTGTTTTCAATGCATTTTACATGAGAGGGAACAAGGGAAATAAAAACATAATTATGTAATGATTCTAACATAATTTCATTTTTAGAAATGTTTAATTTTTTATTTCTACTATAAGTTATTCGGCAGAAGCTAGTGTCATGCGCTTACAAGCTTCTCAAAAAACTTGTAAGCTTCTAACTACTGTTTCAAAAAAATATGTTTAAGTAGTTATTTAGATCAATATTTTCTTAAATACGATAACAGATGTTGTTGCAATCTTGCATGAATTGTTTATATTTTTCAGTATATAAATTAATATTTTTTTACTAAGATTAGACTTGAGACAACTTGTTAAATTTTGTTTTTTATACATCTTAAACATAAAACTGACAATTATTATAGTAAGCAATTTTATTTATCTTTTGAACTTGTAGTTATAATATTTAGTTATTTTAAAAAACTTATACCATGGTCGAAAAAAGAAAAAATGAATGATGATAAGGTAAAAGGAAGAGGAAATTAAATGGGCGAATTGGCGCCTAACACACAGAAGAGGACCGTTAACGTGGCGATTTTTGGCGCGTAGTGAATTCCCACGTCTTTAGATAAGGGGGAAAAAATATAATTTAGCAATACTTATTATTTATTTTTATACAGAAACATAGAAGTATTAGTAAATTAACAGAACTCAAAAAGTACATCAAATATACGTTAAAAAAATACATTAAAATACTAAGATGCACATACTTTTACATCACTAATATCAAAAAATACTTTTCGTATTCCAATTATATACTTGTAATATAATGTGAACAAATTGAAATATTTAATAGATACATGAAAATACCATTTACATTAATGGAATATTTTATTTGTATTTTAGTAATATACATATAACAAAAACTACCAATTTAAAATCACTTTTTTAAAAACATTACAATATTTATATATCAACTACGTATGCAACAAGAATCGAGATTCTCGGCCGATGACTAGTTTGTTTATTTCATCCTGCTCCTATGGGGGTTTCGGTTTTTGTGGATTTGTTCCACAAAATTGGTCCCTTAATCTGTGGGACAGTTTAATTCTTAAAGTTTTGGAATAAACAAAAAAAATATTATATGTGAATAATTTTAAATGAAGGGACTACGGTGTAAAACTAGATAAAAACTATACAACTATGCTATGCCAAACAAAAACACAACCACTTCTTTTGTCTCCATACAAAAGTAGCGCTCCAAACAAACAATCGAGTCAACGACCAAAACCCAGATTCATCTCTTACTGGGCTTTGTAGATGGGCTGGTCTTATCAGATCAGCCCAATTGAAGGAGGGAGAATAGGCTTTAAAAGGGTCAAAATTGTACCTCTACTACTAAAAATTAGTCACGTTAATACCTATTTTTACTTTCTGACCAAAATCATACCTACCGTTAGTAAAGTATATAAATTTGTCCCTAACACTAATGGATTTCCTACGTGGCACCGAGACCCCTAAGGGATTAGAGTTAGTCCTAGGTTTACAAAATAGTTTATTTTGTAAATGTTGTTTGGCTCAGAATTGTAGTGAAAAGTTTGGAAAAATCCTACTGAGTAGTAGGTCGTGGTTTTTTCACCTTTTGAGCCAGGTGTTTTCCACGTAAAAATCTCTGTGTGTTTTACTTTACTGCATTAATTATTCCGCACCAGTAGAAGTTGGAACACCAAGAAGAACCAGGTTCTTCTATTGAGACAACACTCGAAAATTGGACACCACACAAATCACCCCCCCCCCTCCTCCTCTTGTGTGGTATTGAAGTATAAAACACCAATTGGTATCAGAACAGGTTATCCTTAAAAAGGCTAACACCTTGGAAAAAGATCAAAATGAGTGCACCACCTGGAAACTGGGAGGGTCAATCAACTGCAAGGCCACCACTCTTCAATGGCCAGTACTACTCCTGGTGGAAGAACATGATGAAGGACCACCTGATTGGAGAAGACTATGAACTCTGGGACATAGTCACTGATGGTCCTCTAGTCACCATGAAGAAGACTGTTGAAGGTGTAGATGTACCAAAAACTAGAGTTGATTGCACTGCTGAGGATCTGAAGAAATAGGAGAAGAATGCTAAGGCCAAAAAGTGGCTAGTATGTGGACTAGGTCCAGACGAGTACAGTAGGATCCAAAGTTGAACCACTGCCAAAGAAATCTGGGATACCTTGCAAGTAGCCCATGAAGGAACACCTCAAGTGAAAAGATCAAGAGGTACTCTATACTCTCAGTATGAAAACTTCACTATGAAAGAAGGAGAAACAATCCAAGAGATGTACACAAGGTTCACAACTTTGACAAATGAACTTAAGTCTCTTGGTAGAGTCATTCTTGAAGAGGACAGGGTAGAGAAGATCTTGACAAGGGTCTTGCCAATTTCCTGGGAAAGTAAGATCACTGTTATCCAGGAATCCAAAAATATGGAAACCCTCAGATTGAACGAGCTAATTGGAAACCTTACTGACAAGGGTCTTGCCAATTTCCTGGGAAAGTAAGATCACTGCTATCCAGGAATCCAAAAATATAGAAACCCTCAGATTGAACGAGCTAATTGGAAACCTTACTGACAAGGGTCTTGCCAATTTCCTGGGAAAGTAAGATCACTGCTATCCAGGAATCCAAAAATATAGAAACCCTCAGATTGAACGAGCTAATTGGAAACCTTACTGCTTATGAACTCAGAAGACAGACAATGAAAATGGATGCTCCAAAGAAGGAGAGGAGTCTAGCACTGAGGATCACTAAGGGAGCATACCTGGAGGAAGATGAGATGGCCATGATTACCAAAGAATTCAGAAACTTCCTCATAAGGAAGAAGGGCATCTCTAGAGGAGGAAACTACAACAAAGCAAAAGCTCCAGAAAGTCCAACCAACGAGGGATGCTACAAGTGTGGAAAGACTGGCCACCTTATCAAGAATTGTCCTCAGTGGAAAGTGGAATGGAAAAAGGAGAGATTTGAAAGAAGGAACAGGAAGAAGGAACTGGTCCAACCCAAGAAAACCTCAACAAAAGCTATGGTTGTTGCTTGGGGGGAAAGTTCAAATGAAGAATCAGAAGATGGTGAGAATGAAGATCAGGCGCTCATGGAAATTGGGGAATCTGATGAGGAATCATATGAAGAACAAGAGGTAAGTATCTCTCATCTTAAAAACAAAATAAAGTTCCTATCTAAGGAAAAAATCTCTGAGTTGCTACTTGATTTCATGGATGATTCTGAAGAAACAACCAAAGAGAAAGAGCAACTCTCTAAATAATGTGCAATGCTAAAGGCAAAATGCATGAACCTGGAAATCAGAGTAAGTGAATCTGAAAAGAAAAACACTGCCTTGATGAACCAGGTTCGTCCACTTGAAACTGAGATTCTAGAGCTAAAATCTGAAAACTTAAAATTAAAGCTAGGATCCAGTAAAAAGATTGTTGATCCTTCTCATATAATGTTAGAAGAAAATGTGGGAAAACTAAAAGATAAGATGTATGCCAAGGATGAACAAATAAGGACACTTAAGGAAGAACTTGGTAAAGTCAAACATGAGTTAGATCAAACTTGTAAATGGAATAAATCCTCTGATGCCTTGGCATGGCTTCAAGAGAATCATAGTAGCAACCGGAGAGGGCTTGGCTTTGGGAGTCAATTGCCCAAGTGGTATCCCAAAAGCAAGTATCTCACTCTCCCTGAGAATAAAATCTGCACCCACTGTGGTAAGGCTAACCACTACAAAATTGAGTGTACTGCAAAAGAGCAGGCCAGTCGAAGAAATGAGAGTTTTGTTAAAAAGAAAAACTGGCTACTAAATTGGGGAAAAAAACTTGATTCATCCATTCTCTCATAGAAAAGGACCCAAACTAGTTTGGGTTCTTAGAACTAACCCCTGATTTCTTTTTGTAGGTTCAAGTGAGAGGAAGCAGCCAAATTTGGTATTTGGACAGTGGATGCTCAAAACATATGCCAGGTAACAAGGAAAAATTCATTTCACTTGAAAACCTCAAAGGAGGAAATGTCTCCTTTGTAAATGGAAATAAAGGTGAAATTATAGGGGTTGGTAAGGTAGTTAAGGATGACACACGTTCCATTGAACATATGTACTTGATAGATGGCTTGAAATATAGCCGGATCAGTGTGTCACAATTGTGTGACAGAGGTAACCTTGTTGCTTTTACTTCCACAAAATGTTTTGTGATCAACCTGCTTACTGACAAGATTGTTTTGCAGGGAAAAAGAATGAATAACATCTATGTCATAGACTTGTCCACACTGTCTGAAAATGAACTCACTTGCTTAAGTATGTTGGACAGTGATCCCCTCCTTTGACACAAAAGAATGAATAGCATCTATGTCATAGACTTAAGTTCAAGGAAGACAAAGTTTGTGAGGCATGTGCAAGGGGGAAGCAGGTAAGATCCTCATTCAAAAGTAAGAAAATGGTCAGTACCACCAGGACGTTGGAATTGGTTCATATGGACCTATGTGGTCCTATGAGAACTCTGAGCATAGGTGGTAAGAAATATGTAATGGTGCTAGTTGATGACTATCCAAGGTTCACTTGGACCTTATTTTTGACATCTAAAGATGAAGCTTTTGATATGTTCACTTCATTTGTCAGAAAAACTCAAAATCAGTTAGGAAATCAACTAGCATCCATAAGATCTGATCATGGTACTGAATTTGAGAATGCAAAGTTTGCTGAGTTCTGTGATGAACATGGTATCAATCACAAATTTTCTGCCCCTAGAACCCCACAGCAAAATGGGGTTGTTGAAAGAAAGAATAGAACTTTTGAAGACATGGCAAGAATCATGCTTCTTTCTAGAAAACTACCCCACTGCTTCTGGGCAGAAGCAATAAACACTGCATGCTACATAATAAATAGATGCATGACCAGGCCACTAGTAGAGAAAACTCCTTATGATTTACTTAAAGGGAGAAAGACCAACATATCCCACCTTAGGGCTTTCGGATGCAAGTGCTTTTGTGCACAATAATGGCAAAGATTCCCTAGGTAAATTTGATCCCAGAAGTGATGAGGGAGTATTCTTGGGATATTCATCACATAGCAAAGCTTATAAAGTGTATAATAAAAGAACTATGTGTGTAGAAGAAAGTGTGTATGTTGTCTTTGATGAAACTAACACTCTTTCTGAGAGACAAGAACCAGAAGATGAGGAGATTGGACTGGTGAGGAGCAGTGAAGACATTGAAGCAAATATGGAAGATGGAAAAGGTGATGGACCAGGTCCAACTACCCCAAGCAACATGACAGGGGGAACTCAACATGTGAACCTTGGCCTTGATCCTGTTCCACAATAACAAGACACCATGGAACTATCTAGAAGTGAACAGTTGGTGCTCAAACCACACAGATATCAGAGTTCTCACCCTCTTGAGAACATCATAACAGATTTGACATCTGGAATCAAAACAAGATCCTCTTTGAAAAATCTGTGTGCGTTTGATGCCTTTCTATCCTTGATTGAACCAAATAACATTGGTGAAGCCCTAGATGATGCTGACTGGGTAAATGTCATGCAAGAAGAGCTAAATCAATTTGAAAGAAGTCAAGTATGGCACTTAGTACCCAGACCACTAGACAGATCAGTGATTGGCACAAAGTGGGTCTTCAGGAACAAGCTCGATGAGGATGGAACTGTTACAAGAAACAAGGCTAGACTGGTTGTTCAAGGATATAGTCAAGAAGAGGGAATTGACTATGATGAGACCTTTGCCCCTGTGGCAAGACTGGAGGCAATCAGACTTCTTATAGCATTTGCTGCACACATGGAATTCACTCTCCATCAGATGGATGTTAAGAGTGCCTTCCTCAATGGCTATCTGAAAGAAGATGTATTTATCAAACAGCCTCCAGGTTTTGAAAGCAAGGAGTCACCTGACCATGTATACAAACTTGACAAGGATCTTTATGGTCTCAAACAAGCACCTAGAGCATGGTACGAGCGACTATCAAAATTCCTGCTAGAACATGGGTACAAACGAGGCGAAATTGGTAGTACCTTGTTCTTAAAGGAAAAAGGTAAGGATCTCCTCATTGTGAAAATATACGTGGATGATATCATATTTGGGTCAACCTCTGAAAAATTGAGTAAGGAATTTGCTATTCTTATAGGGAGTGAGTTTGAGATGAGTATGATGGGTAAGCTAAACTTCTTCTTAGGCTTGCAAATCAAGAAAAACTCAAATGGAACGATGATCCATCAACAAAAGTATGTGAAATAATTGCTCAAGAAATTTAAAATGGAAGACTCAAAGGAAATAGACACCCCCATAGCCACAACCACAAAATTAGATGTGGATGAACATGGTTCATCCGTTGATCAGAAGCTATACAGAGGAATGATTGGGTCTCTATTATATCTCACTGCCAGCAGACCTGATATTGTGTTCAGTGTAGGACTATGTGCTAGGTTTCAGGCAAATCCAAAGGAGTCCTGCCTGACTGCAGTGAAGAGAATTTTGAGATATCTAAAAGGCACTACTGATTTATGCCTTTGGTATCCTAAAGGTAGTAATTTCGACCTTGTAGGATATGTTGATGTTGATTATGCAGGTTTCCTAGTTGACAGGAAAAGTACTTCAGGCATGGCTCACTTTTTGGGCTCCTGCCTCGTGTCTTGGGCCACCAAGAAACAACACTCAGTAGATTTGTCTACTGTTGAGGCTGAATATGTGGTTGCAGCCTCATGCTGTGCTCAGTTGCTATGGATCAAGCAACAACTCATGGATTTTGGTAAAGATGTTGGATGCATTCCTATTTTCTGTGACAACACTAGTGCAATTAATATGACAAAGAACTCGGTTCATCATAAAAGAACCAAGCACATAGATGTTAGACACCACTTCCTTAGGGATAACTATGAAAAGGGGATGATCTCAATTGAATTTTGTGCTACTGACAAGCAATTGCAGATATCTTTACTAAAGCACTGAGTAGGGAGCATTTTGAGAGAAACCGGCTTGAATTAGGGATGATTAAGATCACCTAATTGAAAAATGAAAATGAAAAAAAAATTGGCTAGAAATACTAAAATAGATAATTAACCAGACTAATCATTGCTCAGTAACATGACTTTAGTGCCATACTCTCTTACCATGTATTAATATGATTCCCTGGTTACTAATGATGTTTTTCTATCTTTGTAAACTGAGGCAAATTAAAGATTTTAACACGATGAACCTGGTTCATCGCTGCTGGTTCATCTGACTGACAAGGTACGTGCTCATCTCCATACACTTGTTGAAATAATTATAGTCACACCTAAGCAGGACTCTATCTATATTTGGTTCAATTCAAATTCTCAGTACTTATCCTAAAATGAACCAGTTTCAAGGACTCCCATCATATCTTAATTCGCTTAGATTTAGGGGTTAATAACCGTCTAATCAATGACACTCCTACATCGATTAGACTCCCACTTGATTAAATATTTTGCCCGTTGTACACTTAATAGCCACATCTTTAAAAGGCCATCATTACCTCCCCTCTTCGTAACATAACCGTCGAACCAAGTTCATCTTCCATCTCATATCAAAAACTTATCACTGTTCATCTCTCCCTAAACGCTCATAAAAATGTCTTCACAACCAGTTGTTTCATCTTCCTTCTCTTCCCTTGATTATGAGGACGGTGCCACTTTGGCTATTTGTGGCCCCGCTCATGTAATTGATGAAGAAGGCGTCACAGATTTAGGGGGAAGCGTGTCTGAGGAGGCAACAACAGATCTGGAGAGCCTTCAAAAGTCAGTAGATGAACCTGGTTCATCTATTGAGGAGACACTGGCTGAAATGCTGAGAAAGCTGGGGGAGTCCTACAATCCTAAAAGGAAAAGAACTTCAAAATCAAAGAAGGTTACTACCCCAGTTCCACCAAAGAAAAGAAAAGTTTATATATCTGTTGATGCTCCTGCCCCAAAGGTTGATGCTACAAGAAGTGTTGTTCGACAAAGGGAAGAAGAGTTGGAAAGGGCTTTGAGAGAGAGCAAGAAAAAGAAGGCTGCCAAGGGAAAGGCAAAGATTGGAGAGCCTATTGAGGCTGTTACTATTGATGATGATGCGATGGACCTGGTCCATCATGAGGAGCAGCCTGCTCCAGTTGTGGTAGAGACACTTAAACCCAAGAAGGCTAAGGCTTCTTCCAAGAAGTCAGCTTCTGTGTCTGCCACACCCTCAACCACAGCAAAAAGGACCAGGTCTAAGGTCAAGAAAGTGAAGGTTGTTGAAGAAGAAGAAGAAGAAGAATCGAGTGGAGGATAGGAGGACGTGTCTGGTGAGAAATCTGAAAAAATTCACCATGTTTGGCAAGCGTACTATTCTTAAGGGAAAGCTGATGAGAGATCTTGAGGAATCATGGATGATCTTCCTGATGAATGCTCTGGAGGTGCAAGGGTGGAAGGACATGGTTCTTCACCTTGAAGGCATGATGGCAGGGTAACTTCCACAGTTAAAGGGGTTCAGATCACGTTTGATGCGAAGGAGCTGGGAGAGATTCTGTAAATCCCTGTTGAGGGCTACGAGGATTACACAAGGCAAAGATGGCCTAGTCTCGATGGGATGTCCCCTGCTCTGAATATTACAAGATTTTTTTGTGAAAATCAGGAGGAACCAGAGCCTATGCCAGTGTATAAGAGTTAAATGAAGCCCCAACACAAGTTGTTCTTCGAGTTTGTGATCAAGTTCCTGCTACCAAGACAAGAGCGTAGGCACATTGCCAGCTACATGGACTTAAAGCTTATGGAATGCTTGTATAGGGGTGAGCAAATAATTTGGCCGGATTTCATCATCCAGCTTTTGGACAGAGTTGTGAATAGGGCCAAGGCACATGCCATACCATATGGATTTATTCTAACTGTTATGCTTGCCCATTTCGAGGTTCCTGTGAAGAAAGCTGAGATGGCTACTGCTAAGGATTTCTTTGGGAAGAATACTTTGCTGACTTGTGACTACAATGTAAATGTTCCGGAGGATGAACCTGGTTCATCTAGGAAGCAGCCTGTTAATAGCAAAGTCAGGTCTTTGGTGCAGGAAGGTGAGATAAAGGATGCTGAGATCCTTCGATTGAAATCTCGCCTTATTGAGGTTGAAGCTGAGAGGGATGCTCTCAGAGTTGAATTAGCCAAAGAGAAGGAGAAGAATGAAGGTGTTCTTCAACAAATGCTTTCTCTCCTTCAAGCCAAAACCCCAACCTCGTCTGCTCCTTCCCAGCCTTAGGAAGTCCAGTGCCACCAAAACCCCTCTCAATGCCCAGTTCAGGATTTGTTCTGTTTCTGTTTTTTGTTTGTCTTCTTGCTCATGGTTGTGACTGTTTTAGTTCTTTTTGTGTATGATGTTTGGTTGCTATCTAATCAATGAATTCTGCCTTAGTTAGTTATTGACTTTGTCTCAGTTTCTTACTTAGCTTATATTTTATTGGTTTCTTTTGGTGATTAATCATGCTTTGCACCTGCAGTTGCCTCAATGGCCATGCGTAATTGTTAATAACCCTGGTAAGTTTATAATTTTGCAACTTTTCGATGATGCCAAAAGGGGGAAGATAGTGTTTTTCAACATTTCAAAGAATTGTGATATTTATAACCTAATGAACCTGGTCTCTCTATGATAAATGCTTAAAACTATACAAAGTGTTTGAAGATTGTACATGGTTAAGAACAAAGTTTGTCATCATCAAAAAGGGGAAATTTGTTGAACCAAGTCACTGCACGGTTTTGAAGGTCTACCCAGTTGAACCAGGTCCATCAGGGCAAACATACTTGAACATACACATTGGCACAAGAACCGTCTATGCACAGGAGATAGACATGATTGTGAATTATCCATGAACTAAGAGGTTGTCTCCTTAAGCGAAAAGGTTGCAAATTGATAAGAGGTTAGAGTTCGAGTTCAGAAGGACATAAACAAAAGGAGGAAGTTGAGATAAATACAAACTCTTCCACCAAGGAAGAGTTGCATTAGAATTGAACAACATATCTCAACGACTGACTCTATAAAGTGTTGAAGCATTCCTGCTGAAGATTTTACGCACAAAGACAGAAGTGAAACAAGAATTGAAAGCAAAATTCCCAGAGCTATTTTGCAAGCAGAATCCTTGTGCGACACAAAGGCTACTGACCAGCTAGAAGAACCAGTTACATCTTTTTGTCTTTTAAGTCTAGTTGGTTGTAGTAGGAGATTTAATATTGTATCTTTTAGCTTTATCTAGAAGCAAATTGTAATAGGTACACACTGTTCAAGTTAGAGTTAACTTGAAGTTGTCGCAATTAGCTAGAGGCTAGATTGCCACAAAGGGATTAGAGTTAGTCATAGGTTTACAAAAGAGTTTATTTTGTAAATGTTGTTTGGCTCAGAATTGTAGTGAAGAGTTTGAAAAAATCCTACTGAGTAGTAGGTCGTGGTTTTTCCACCTTTTGAGCCAGGTGTTTTCCACGTAAAAATCTCTGTGTTTTTACTTTACTGCATTTATTATTCCGCACCAGTAGAAGTTGGAACACCAAGAAGAACCAGGTTCTTCTATTGAGACATCACTCCAAAATTGGACACCACACAAATCACTCCCCTCCCCTTGTGTGGTATTGAAGTATAAAACATCAAACATGTATTCCCTTGCTAATGGTTATGGGTTAAAACAACTTAAGAGTTTCCCCCAAAAGCTTAGGTACATATGTTTAGATGAAGATTGCCCCTTTGTTTGTCATATTTCTAAAGACTCTAAAGGTCTTAGTGTTAAATTCAACATTTTAAATGAAGAACAGAAGTGTAATACTGCATATGATAACCACAGGGTAAATACAAAAACTATAGCTGCTTACTTTAAGAGAGGACTACAAGATAATACTAAAATTAAAATTAAGGAGATGATGGCAAGTGTAAAAACTGCAATTAACATCAATGTTAGTCATTCAAAGTGTAAGAGAGCCAAGAGAATGATCCTGGAGAAAATGGAGGGTAGTTTTGCAGATAATTACAACAAGCTTGAGGCTTATGCTAATGAATTAAGGTCTAGTAATACATGAATAGATGTGGTGATTAACATTTCAAAGTATGCACATAGTGAAGGGAAAAAAAAGATTTTTAAGAATGTATATATGTTTTCATGCATTGAAAATTGGGTTAAAGAGTGGGTTGAGACCATTCATTGGCTTGGATGGAACCTTTTTGATAGGAAAATGCAAGGGTCAACTGTTAGTAGCTCTTGCTCAAGACTCCATGAGGCACTTTTATCCCCTAGCTTGGGTTGTTGTTGATAAAAAAGCCAAAGTGACATGGAGTTGGTTCTTAAGACTGCTACAACATTCATTGGACCTCAAAATGGGAGAAGAGATCACATTTATATCATATATGCAAAAGGTATGAACCTAACAATTTAATTGATTCATCTATTTTACTGTTGCATTTTATTTTTACTGATGCATCTCTTTTTTGTTTCTCATTTTCAGGGTTTGATTGATTCAGTCCACTTGGTTCTTCCTGAAGCACATCACATATATTGTGTAAGACACATAGAGGAAAATTGGTGCAAAAGATGGGGACATGGGGAATATAAGAAGTACATATGGTGGGTTGCATGGAGAACATATGAAGAAGATTTTAAATACCAATTAAGGAATATGGGACAAGTGGATGAAGATGGAAAGGATGTTGTCAAAGATTTGATGAAGTACCCACCCCGAAGTTGGAGTAGAGCATACTTTGACACTGTTTGCAAGAAATGCTCAGTGGACAACAACCTAACTGAGTCCTTCAATTCATGGATCAAGGAAGCAAGATTCAAGTCAATTATCAAGATGCTTGAGGATATTAGAGTAAAGGTTATGAACATGCTAAGGGAACATGAATCTGCTGTAATGACACGGAGTAATGACTTCAGTCCCCAAACCATGCAACTGTATAGCCAATGCTTGAAGATTTCAAATAAGTGTCATGTTCATTCCAATGGTTAAGAAGGGTATGAATTGAGTGAAGATGGTGACAGACACACAATGAATATGGTCAACAAGAGATGCACATGTAGGACATGGGACCTTAATGGAATCCCATGTCCACATTCAATGAAAGCAATACAACACAACAAGATGAATCCCTTGACTGAAATACACTGGTGGTACACCAAATAGGCCTATCTCCTAGCGTATTCACATAAGCTTCAACCAGTAATAGGAGAAAATATTTTGAAGGTAGAAGCATCTCATGCAATAGAACCACCAGAATTTGTGAAGATGGATGGCAGGCCTAAAGTCAAAAGAACAGAAGAAAAAAATGAAATAGTCAACAGACAAGGTGAATGCATGTAATCTAGGAAGGGGAGGATAATGAAATATTCCACATGTGGTCAGCCTGGACACAATGCTAGGGGCTTTTCAATACTGTCTATTCTGTTTTTTTTTTACCTATTTACTCTACCTATGATTATTCTGTTTCTTTTGTTAAATAGCATTATAATGAAAAGAAACCAATGGCAAGTAAGAAAAAGAGCAAGCGGGCAAAGAGACAAAGATGTTTAAGAGATGAAGAGAGTAATGATGAACAACCCATGTCACCACTTGCTGCAAATATACTAGTGTCACGACCCCAAATCCACTAGTCGTGATGACACCTAACCCAACTCGCTAGGTAAGTCAACTAATAATTAATCAATTTCAATTATATTAACAAGGCAATTAAATGAAAGTAATTTACTGAATTTTATACATTTTCCAAGGACTGGTCGTACAAATCATGAGCTTCTAAGAATAGAGTTTACAAAAAAATTGATATGAAATAAATAAACGGTATGTTTGAAAAGTACATAAACAAAGTTTTATAACCTAAGGCTACCCCGAAAAAAAGAGGAAGCTTCATCAGGGACGCAGGTACATATTCAAATCCAGCAACCAACGAACATAGCAACAATAACAGCCAACATCTGCACACAATGTGTAGAAGTGTAGTATCAGTACAACCGACCCCATGTACTGAGTAAGTAACAAATCTAACCTTAGGTTGAAAGCAGTGACGAGTTATCACAAGGTCAGGTCCAATATCGGTATTCTACAACAATTCATAACAGCATAATACGAGTAATAAAAAGGGGTATCTCAGAAGTAAAATGCTCAACTCGTTCACAGTTCCAGAAAAATGAGAACTCAAACCTTTTGCCAAAAATGCCGAAATACAGGTAAGTTTGAAAACTATGATTTTTCCCAAAATCCTCTCAACAATAAATAAGATGTTTCATTTTCTTTACAAATAACAAGTATAAAATACCTCTTTATGCACACATATTAATGTGTATAATAAGTCATGGATGACGTGATACTATATAGCATGAGGAAGAATGCATCTCTATACATGTATATCATGTGTGCATGCAAATGCCATGTATCTCATAGATGAATCATGTATTCACTCTCTCAAAGTACTCAATCTCACTGCTCAATGCTCCGTACACTTAGACACTCAGCGTTGTATAATAACCGTTGCGGCGTGTAGCCCGATCCACACACATCTATAGTCGACTGCGCTCACTGGGGGTATTCAGACTTCAGAGGGGCTCCTACATCCCAAGTGCTATAATCCGCACAGACAACTCACATGATGCACGGATAACTCTCGTGCCATAATATCAATATATGGATCCGCACGGACAACTCACGTGCTATGATATCAATACCTGGATCTGCACGGACAACTCACGTGCTGCACAGACAACTCACGTGCTATAGTATCAATATCCTCACAACTAAGGCCCCGGCCTCCCCCAGTCATCAATCTCTCCAGTCTCACTCACGGGCTGACAATGTCATGAAACTAGACCAACAAGAAGAATATGATGTATCAGTAAAGACTGAGATATGATATGAATGCATGAATATGACTAAGTACAAAATATCAATGAAGTCTGTGAAATGACAGCAAGAAACGACCACTATGGGTCTCAACAGTATCGGCATAACATCTTAACATGATATCTAGCATGATTGATAACTTAATTACTTTATCAAATGGTGAAAAACACAGATATCGACAAAATAGGACTACTACACAGTGCCATGGGAACCACAGAGTCCCAATTCACAGGGTGCATGCCCACACGCTTGTCACCTAGCACGTACGTCACCTCAATACCAATCACAAACACATAATGCGGGGTTTCATACCTTCAGCACTAAGTTTAGAAGAGTTACTTAGCTCGAATGAGTAATACCAATGCCGAGCAAGCCAAGAAATGCTCCAAAGATGCCATCCCGCGCGTTCCGGCCTCCGAACGACTCCAAACTAACCAACAACAATTCAAATACATCAAACAATACTAAAGGAACCAATCCCGATTGTAAAAGATCAAATCTTGAAACAAAACCCGAAATCGGCCAAAAAGCCCAACCCGGATCCGCACCTCAGAACTCAACAAAACTCACAAAATCCGACAACCCATTCAATTATGAGTCCAACCATACTAGTTTTACTCAATTTCGACTCCAATTCGATGTTCAAAACTCAAAATTCATATTATGATACTATAGGCCAAAACCCCAAATTTCTTCTTTAAATTCATCAATTAATTGCTAAAACGAAGATAGATCATGGAATAAGATCAAAACCAAGTGTAGAACAATTACCCCAATCCTTGTGATGAAATTTGCTTCAAAATATTGCTCCATTCCGAAGTCCATAGCTCAATAAGTGATAAAAATGACCAACCCTCGACTTATAGCATTCTGACCAGCGATTCCGCATTTGTGGACAGATTGTCGCATCTAAGACCACCGCTTCTGCAGTAAAAACTTTGCTTCAGCGAAAATGGCCATACCCAGCAACCCCCACACCTGCGGATGACGAATTCCGCTTCTACGAAGATTTTCGCACCTACGCTTCCAAGCCCGCATCTGCGCGCCCGCAGGTGCACTACAAGAATCCGCTTCTGCGGTCTCTCTCACCAATCCTCATATCGCTTCTGTGACTCCACTAACACTTATGCGACCATCGCACCTGTGTAATACCAGTCGCAGGTGCAGAACACCAGAACCAGCAGCTACAACATTGAGGAAAATGATCCGAAATCAATTCGAAACGCGCACGAGCCCCCTTGGGACCCCGTCCAAACATGCCAAAAAGTCCCATAACATAGCACGGAGCTACTCGAGGCCTCAAAACACATATAAAAACATCGAAACAACGAATCACACCTCAAATCGAAATTTATGAACTTGAACTTTCAAATTTCCAAAACTCGCGCCAAAACATATCAAATCATCCCGGAATAAACCCAAAATTTGCACACAAGTCCCAAATGAAATGACTAAGCTATTTCGATTCTCAGAATCACAATCCGAATCTGATATCCTTAAGATCAACTTCCGGTCAAACTTATGAATTTTTTAAACCTTCCAATTTTCAAAATTTTCCAACTTGTGCCGAAACATTTTAGAAATATCCAAATGCAAATCCGGGCATAAGCCCGAGTCCAAAATCACCTTTCGGACCTAACGAAACCATCAACACTTCGTTCTAGGGTCAAATTCACAA
This sequence comes from Nicotiana undulata, assembly GCA_005239495.1. Taxonomy (NCBI): domain Eukaryota; kingdom Viridiplantae; phylum Streptophyta; class Magnoliopsida; order Solanales; family Solanaceae; genus Nicotiana; species Nicotiana undulata. The sequence continues at coordinate 21,839 of ML296208.1, forward strand.
AAAGTCAAACTTGGTCAACTCTTTCAACTTACAACTTCAACGATGAAATTCATTCTTCCAAACCGACTCCGAGTAACCTGAAAACCAAAACAGGCGATTCACTTGAGTCATAATACATCATACGGAGATACTCATACCTGTAAACTACCGAGAGAAGTGCAAATACTCAAAACAACCGGTCGGGTCGTTACAATCAGCTGAGGAGGAAATACAACTTTCAGCACCATAGTTCAGTCAAGTCATCCAGTTCAAGGCACAAACTTTCAGTTTATGCCAACTCCTTCAGTGCAAAGGAAACCTCCCAACAGTAGTGTCATTCCAGATTTTGAGTTTCCATATTTTGAATCAGATTCTGCCCCAGATATTAGGCCAAGGAGTTTCTCTGAAGAAATGACAAGACTGCTTATGAGACAGCAAGGAACCATACCGGCTATAACAAGGACCATTAATTTTGTTGGTGACTCATCTGGTGTGAGTGTGCCCTCAAACCTACCATACTCAGCTAATAATCTCACCTGGAATGGTAAGAAAGCTATAACAGGAAATCAGCTTGAAAAGATGGCCAAGATGAAGACAAGAAAGGGTAATGGCAAGTCACAAAACTAATGTGACTTGAACTAAAGGTGGAAAGTCATTTAAGTGGTGAAAGTTTTGTGAATTTTAAGTTTAAAAGGCTTGTAATTACTGCTATGAAAGTACAATTATTATTTTGCAGGTTGATGTAGTTATTGCTATGACCTACATTTATTTTTCTGGTTGGTGGTACGGACTTCTATGAAGTCCATTATGTGAATGTTATGACAATTAGTGTTATGAAGTAGGTTATGTACTATGACAGTTGAAATTATGGATTTTTGTCAATGTTAGTAAATTCTGAACAGTTTATGGAATGAATTTCAAGTTCGTCTTGTTCCCTTTATTCTAACGTATTATGGAATTATCTTCTTGTTAATATAGATTGAACACATAAGGATATGATAAATATGTAATTGTTGCTATAACAAGTGCAGATTAACACCTACTAATAAAAGTGGAGAATGATAAGAATCGAAGCCTCATATTCATTCACCATTTTTGGCCAAAAGCAAAAGCAACATGCTATTACATCTCCAATTGGAGTATCATTCTAATTGGAGATTAGCCTCATATTCATTCACCATTTCAAGCCAAAAACAGAAGCATCATACTATTACATCTCCTATTGGAGTATCATTCTAATTGTAGATACTCCAATTCTTAAGAAACTAGTTCCCTACTTCACTAAGCAATACATGTCAATTCACTACACAATGATAATCAACTAAACAAGGAAGAACCATAATGAAATCTACTTCATTATCCGGGCATCAAAGAATCCAACAAACATTGCCCAAGAACAAATTATCACCATAATTAGTTGTACAACTCTGTCTTCCAATTTTTTTACTTTAGTAGCTTCAGATTTGTTCATGGCTTCCATGGCAATTACTTTTTCTCTCAACTTGTCTCTTTCAATCATAACAACATTCAAAGACGACGTGAATTCTCTTATTTCAAGCTGGGAACCATCCGTAGATATTTCATCTTCCCATTCGAAATAATCACATAAACTATTCTGCCAAAGAAACATTTAAAAGGTTTAATTTTTTGCAAATCAAAACAGCTAGATAGAGTAGAAAGATTAGACAAATTCACATAAAACACATACCTTAGGCCGTGCGCATTTATAAAAACTCCTACCGGGGTTAGCGGGAGTGGTTGATGTAAAATGGTTGGCAATAATACCACATCGACACCATCTATGAGAGGAAGTACTACTCTGCGACACTGAATCTCACCTGAGAGTACAGAGTAGAGCACACGAGAAGAAAGAGAATTTGTGCTTGAACCCTAGTTTTTAATCGGCTGAAAGGTCTTGTGAGAGAGACTAATTAATGGGTTATAAGGGTGGGGCGGGTTTCTAAAATAAACGTGTCAAAATTTTCCTAGTTGGCACTTTATTTTAAGGGTCTTGGTGCCACGTAGGAAATCTGTTAGGGTTAGGGACAAATTTATATCTTTACTAACGATAGGTATGATTTTGGACGAAAAGTAGAAACGGGTATTAACGTGACTAATTTTCAATAGTAGAGGTACAAATTTTGCCTTTTCCCCCTTTTTTCATTAGGAAAACTATGTAGTATAGCTGACACAAAATATAATCGCCATAAATGTATGTTATTTGTATTTTAATATGAAATATATATATATATATATATATATATATATATATATATATATATATATATATATATATAGAGAGAGAGAGAGAGAGAGAGAGAGAGAGATAGAGAGAGACTTTCCTATCAAAGGATGAAGGTAGCGGAGATGAGGATGCTCAGGTAGATGTGCGGGCACACTAGGATAGATAGGATTAGGAATGAAGATATTCGGGCAAAGGTGGGCGTGGCCCCGGTGGATGAGAAGATGCGGGAAGCGAGGTTCAGATGGTTCGGACACGTGCGGAGGAGAAGCCTTGATACCCCAGTGAGGAGATGTGAGCGGCTGGCGGTGGTTGGCTTGAGCAGAGGTAGAGGTCGGCCTAAGAAGTATTGGGGAAAGGTGATTAGGCAAGACATGGCAAGAATGCGGATTTCCGAGGACATGACCCTTGATAAAAAAAGTCTGGAGGTCTAGCATCAGGGTTGTAGGATAGGGGGTACCATAGCTTCTTTTACTTTATTCCCGGGGTGAGGCGGGGTTGGGTAGGGTGTACCATAGATGGCTTGCGGATTTTATTGAGCTCCCGAACGGTAGTTTCTGGCGAATATCCTTGCATGTCATTCATTTTATGATTTTCATACTTAGGGTACTATTTCTGAAATTTAAAGCAAGTATGAAAATCTTTAGAGGATATGAATAACATAAAACATTTGAAAATAAGTGTCCTAGGTTTAAAGTAATACGGATCACTTCAATGCAATACCCGGTATGTCACACCTTGGGGAGGCGGCTACACGTGGTATTAGCGCACCGGTCATCATATTCGCATTCTACCTCTCCCACCCCGTAAAGATTATAACAATGCGTGTGTTGGTCACGAATACTTATTGCGTGTCGTTACCCGTCCCACCCTATGAGTCCTGGAGGGTGATTAGGACTACTAATCCTACCAAAGGCGGGGACTAGGCTGACTTAGGTGTAAAGGATAAAATACTAGACGACAGTGCAAAACAAGTAGAACACATGTAGTGGGATCACATAGGACAAGTAATAGGCTCACAAGTCCCTCCACAACTAAGCACGTAAGTGGCACAAGTCTCAAACACAATTAAAGTCTCAAAGGAAGGTTTGAAAATAAGAGTTATTGAGTTGAAAATCAGTAGGTTTCAGTAGTTTAGTAAATGATATGTTCTAAAAATTTAGTAGTGAAAGCAAAGGGTTCAATTAAGACTGAGCAATTCAAAAGGATAATTGATTTCCAGAAATGCAATAGTTTAGAGATAGTAGTAGGATTTAGAAGTACATAACGATTTAAAGTCTCCGGTAAAAAACATGGATGAAAAATCATTAAAGCATGGTTTTTGAAATAATCAAGTGATTCCAAAGAAGAGTGACTAAAAATACAGTATCTTAACGTAGAATAGGAGTATGCAGTTTAAAGAGAATTGTAGTAAAAGGAGTAGGTATATTGTTCTAGAAAAATACAGTAGCTTTTAAAGAAATACAGAGAAAAGATTCAAAGTAGCATGATTTTGAGCAGAGTGAGGTAACTTTGAAACCCAGTAATTTAAAAACATAATGGAACAGGAACCAGATAAAGTTTCAGTAAAGAGGAAATAAATGCATGATTCCCAGAATCAGTATTTTGAAAACAGTAGAGTTTTAGAGTAAAGTATAATGAACTGCAAAGAGGTAAAGAACATGAGTGAAAATAAAGCAGTAAGGTTTGAGATTTTCAAAAGGAACTGATTGGTTCTAATACCAGCAAGCAAACACAATTGGTTTGATTTTAATACGTTTTAGGCCTAAAGTTTGCCTAGGCGTCGTATACATTGCCTAATTATGTTGAAGGGTGAACATGCATATTTTGATTCTAATTTTAAGAGGGATACATTTACAGAAACGTTTCAAACAGTTAACCATATTTTAGCGAGATTAAGTTAACATGCTAATGAGGTGTTTCAACGATTGCAACTTGAACAAGTATGAAGCCCTAAATAACAGGATATCTAATGCACATAGGAATACCTAAAAAACATGATTTCTAGATGCTATGATCATGAAAATGCAGTAAGATCTCATAACAGTTTTTCATTACTTGATATAATTATTAGCTGTGATCATGGCTTGCAAAATGAGTGAAGTAGACATGCTGAACCTAAGCAGGATTTCTAATGCATGAGATGCATGTCCTACACAAGTTATCTATTGCACATGTAAGTAAGAAAACCCTACAAGCATGTTTTCTACCCTTTACTAGACTAAGCATGCATAGTCCCATCCCATATTCACTATCCAGCCCCAATTATTTGTTTACAAATTATTACAAACCAAGGATAAATGAATTACAATAATTGCAAAAAAGAAAATAAGAAGTTATTCTATAGAGAGCCTTCAAACAGGCCTAACCTTCCAGCCTCACCCCTGTTGAGCCTCATAGCCTTACACGGCCCGGGTGCGGCAAAGCTCCCAAAGGTCCTTATAAAGGGCCCTGGCCAATACCATCACCCAGCAATTTATCAAAATTGAGATTGGTGCAGTGTAGAGTTACCAACCTCAATGTATCAAAGTTCAGAGGGAACTAAAGATTCCCTAAGCAATGCTTACATTGAGGAGGTGGAACCTAAGTTTCTAGGAGTTGTGAAAGTGCACAAAGAAGTAGTTAAAGAGTATTGAGTTTGAAAAGAGTAATTGACAACGGTTATTTTTTAAAAAGATGATTTCAGAAGAATGGTGAAAGATTTTGTAAAACAATTTTGCAAAAGGAAGAGACAATGCAACTGCAGTCAACAGGTAAAAGAATTCAGAAAAGGAACAACACAAGTAGGGGCAAATAATTCACATGTTAGCAACAGAACAAGGTCACAGATTCACTTAGTGACCACATAGTTGTCACAAAGCAACACAGATTCATAGAATCACATATTAAGCAAGGAATCAGAAACATCAGACTACAAACAAAGGGAGCATACTAGTTGCACAAGTTTCACATAGAGTCACAAACATCACAGGTGTCATGAGAAGGAGACACTGATCTTGTAGCATGCTAAGGTAAATAGAGGACAAGAATGGACAAGAAGAAGCAGTCCTATTGATCATATAGACAAACAGACTTGCTGACTCCATAGGGGTCCAACAAAGTTGCAGCAAATCATACAAGATAAAAACAGGAGGCATCTCATACCAAAAGAGAAAGGGGAAATCACAGAAGCAGCAGGAAACATAATATACTTAGAGAAGAGGCAATGCAGTAGGAACATACTGATTACCAAAGGCTTGAACAGCCATAGAGAATCACATGAGACAAACAGGATAGCAAAAGAAAAAGCCATAACATAAAGTCATGTTAAATGCAGGGTAGGCAATAAAACCATAGGATAAAGCACAAAAGAAGCAATAAGTAGATAAGCAAGAACTGAAACATTGTATAGAGTATTATAATTAAATCAGAAACATACCAGTTGAGTAGTAGGAATAGCAAATGCAAGAAATAGCACAACAATATCAGTGTGCAGGACAAAGAGCAGCAGAAGACAGTATGCAACAGAATGAGAGAGCAACAGTAGGCAATGTGCAGAATGAGAGAAAGAGAGCAACAGCAGGGCACAAGAACAATAAGGGACTACTCAGCCTTAGCTTTGAGCTGACTGAGTAGTCGGTGATAGATGAAAAGAGCAAGTAGAGATGAAAGCACAGAAGAGTTTAGAGCAATATTGCTCAGTGCTTAGTGTGAGAATTTTAGTGTGAAACTCAGTGTGTTTTTCAGTGTGAAACTCAGTGTGAGTATCTGAATTTTCGTGTCTTTGCAAAGAGAGAAGACAATTCTTTATATAGTTTTAAAAATCGAATAGCACATAGCAAATTATGGTAGTGTCAATCAATCAATATCAATTAAAGATAACATGACTCCTTTAATTAAGGATTCTAATTCAAACGACATTGTCAAGGTGAAATAAGGCAAGGAATCAGTCCAATAGGACTGATTTTCTCAAAATAGGACAAGGAAGTCACATGGTACACAAATAGAGCCAAATACATAGTGAGTTAATTAAGGCATGTTGTAGTAATATTACATTAAGGAATAAAATAGGGTATCAGCTTAGAAATCAATTAAGAAGGTCTTGAAATCACAGGGAATCCGGAAAAAATAAAAGAAAGCATAACATAAACATGAAAAGGATTCAAAAATAGGTACAGTATTATAAAAGGAAAATACACAATTGTGTATTTAAGGAAAATATCACATAGATGCAACAAGATTTCGAAATTGATACAGCATTGTAAAAGGAAAATGCACAATGGTGTTATTTAAGGAAAATATTACAAAAAATCAGCATAATATCAGCAAGTAAAACAATCAGTGAGTTGCATGGTTGAATCAATAAGTATTTAAGCGACAATATTGATCAATATAGGAGATGTTCATAAAATAGCAGGAGAATCAGAAGTTATAGCACTGAATCGAACAAGTACACATGACAAAATCGACCTAGGGTATTAGGGTTTCGTCAATAACAATTCGAACAATAACTCACGAAATAATCACTTAAGCATGATACATGTAACTAAAAACCAAGAAGAAATCCCTTTGAAGACGGGTTTAAGAACCCTAATGTTGAAATCATTAAAAGAAAAAGTTTTTCCGGTGAAAACCATGAAAAATATCACAATAATGCAAGAAGATAAGCAGACATTAAGGAAAAAATCAAAGATGCGAATGGTTAGGGTTTCGTGAAACCCGTAAAAGAGGGCAAATCCTCAGAGACGACGTAGATGAGGTCGGAAAACATAAAAACTTACTCAGATAGTCGAGGTTTGGCCGGAAAGTGTCAAGAGGCTCAACGGAGGCAAGCGGACTGCTCCCAGGCCCGTCTTGAAGTACTCGGGTTGTTGTTGAGCGAGTGAGAGGTGAATAGGTGACCACGAGGTGGTGAGGAACCATGGATGCCAGTGAGAGAACCGGCCAGAGAGGGGAACAGACCCCATCGGAGGGGAACCTTCTAGAGAGCAACTGAGAGAGATAGATAGAAGAGAGAAGAAAGGTCGCGAAGGAAAATGAAACGATGGGAAGGGTTAGGTTAGGGTTAATTATGGTAGGGGTTGATCTGGGTTGTTGATCATATTTGATCAACGGCTCAGATTAAGCCAGGGGTTGGGCCGAGTAGTTTAATTTGGGCTGGGTAGTTTTTAATTAAATCTGGGTTGGGTAATTGGGGTTCAATTAGGGCCAGATTTTAAATAAAAATAGGATAGTTGTTAAATAGCCAATAAAATAGGTAATTAATTAGTAAAAATACTTAACAAATTAAAAAGATGAAATTGAGTTAAAAATAAGTAAAATTACAAAATTTAAACAATATAAAAAATGTAAGAAACATGAATTTCGAATTTAAAGGTATATAATGACTAATTAGGCCATAATTGCAAAAATGATTGTAATTGAAATTAAATAGTACTCAATTGGCCAATTTACGAAATAATTGAAGTTTAATAAGTAAAAAGTGATTACAAATGACATATTAAATTGAAAAATATTTTGAGATTATTTAGAGCGTAATTTATGAATTATAAAAATATGAAAACGGTAAATAAATAGGGAATAACTCAAATAAAAATGTGTAAAAATTAGGAAAAATACTCATTATTACAAAGAATGATTTTGGAAACTTATATGCAAGTTTAAAATAATTTTTGAGGAAAAATTGGGTATCAACAAATGTTGAGAAGAAATAAGGGTGGAATGTGGTTGTGTTGAAATGAGGATCTGTGAAACTCTTGATTGTGGTTGTTTCTGTGCAATACTTGTTGGTTCCATTAACTGTCTCTTATCTGTGTATTGTTTGATTTTACTTAGAGTAAAGCTTGTTCATACATACTAGTACTATTCCACAGTACTAACGTCCCTTTTGCCGGGGGCGCTACATCTTTTAAATAGATGTAGGTGGTTCCATAGCAGGTACGCAGCCCGCCGTTAGTGGTGCCTCCTCTTCATCTCTTCGGCAGCTTTGGTGAGCCCCACTCCTTCTCGGGGCTGTGTGTGGATTATACCTGTCACGACCCAAAAATCCCACCTTCGGGCCATGACTGCGTCTAACATTGAACCCGCTAGACAAGCCAACGTGAGCAGTTAAACTAACATGATAACACCCAATTAACCGAATTAACCAAAAACAAATGTTCACGATTTAGCAGCGGAAATAAATAAAAACAGAACTAAATGGTTTGAACAATACCATACGTTGTAACAATCCCCGAATCTGGAGTCACTAACTCACGAACATACTAAAAGATTACTACAACCAAGGGCTGAACAATAACTGTATACAACTGTCTTTGAAAATAAATAAGAAAGACAGGAAGGAAGAAAAAGGAATAGAGGAGACGTCAAGGCCCACGAATGTCTGCGGGTCTACCTTGCAATCTCTGAGGTGGACTGAAGGATACTCCCTCTAACAATGTCCACTGGGTCCGGCTGCGGGATCTGCACGACATCAAGAAGTGCAGGTGTAGCATCAGTACAACCGATCCCATATACTGAGTAAGTGTCGAGCCTAACCTCGACCGAAGTATTGACGAGGCTAGACTTAGCAACGATGAAAACCTGTCCTATTCTACGACATATAACCCAGATAGCAACGCAAGAATTAAACAGACAAATTAGGGGAAACGGGAGCAGTTAAGGGGGGGGGGGGGGAGGAGGGTCACCAGTGAGATATGACAGTATATTGATCATAAGAAAACAGATAATAAGCAGTTTAATAGAAAGTACCAAGTAAAGACAAGTTCAAATACCAGGAATGTAATTAATGACACGACATCACCCTTCGTGCTTTTACCCTCTTCCTCGTTATGCAAAACATGGTATAATCAACGAAAAACAATCGGCACGGCATGTCCCCTCGTGCGATAAACAATAACGATCAACACGGCATGTCTCCTCGTGTGATAAATAACAAACAATCGTCACGGAATGTCCCCTCGTGCGATAAATAATAAACGATCAACACGACATGTCCCCTCATGTGATAAATAACAAACAATCGGCACGGCATGTCCCCTCGTGCGATAAACAATAAACGATCAACACGGCATGTCCCCTCGTGTGAATAAATAACAAACAATCGGCATGGCATGTCCCCTCGTGCAATAAACAATAAACGATCAACACGGCATGTCCCCTCGTGCGATAAACAATAAACGATCAACACGGCATTAACCTTCGTGTTTATAATAAATATGAATCGTGGCACGGCATCGCCTTCGTGCTTTACACTCTTCCTCACTATGCAATGTAATCAGATATCATGGCACGACATCACCCTTCGTGCTTTACACTCTTCCTCACCAACAATAACAGATAAATGGCAAGGGGTACAACATAGAGGAAATAAGCAATTCATAACACCCGGCAAGGGGAAAACATCAATTTGGTAACTCAATAAATGCCCAGCAGGGGTCTCAGCTATAACCAATTACCTCAATCACGTACTCTACGCTTGTATTATCATTCGTATCA
>ML296209.1:0-16538 GCA_005239495.1 Nicotiana undulata
TCCAGACCACCAATAACTACTACGCAAGCACGGTAGACTCGATCTACCACTATAGAATCACCACCGGTGTAGACACATGCACAGCAGTACTCAAGGAATCACGGGGCATACTCAAATAAGGGGAAAAATATGAAGACACATAGGAGAATGTAGAACCCGGATCAAATAACACCGAAGCCTCTCGGCTGCAAACTGAAACCGTACCTATAATAACTGCATCAGAAGCCTNAACTTGGCCTCTACCCCTCGCGGCCTGTGCTCCACCTCTATGAACCTGGCCACCGCCTATGGCACCTCGACCACCACCCCTAGCTGGCTGAGGGGGTAAGAGTGCACCTGCTCCGGGAACCAAGGCCTGGAACCCTAATACTGGGGTCCACTCAAAGCTCGAGGGCAAAATCTGGCAAGGTGCACCGGCATACCACAAGTATAACAAGATCTCTGCTGCTGTGGCTGATGACTCGGAAACTGGCCCTAACGACCCTGATAACTACCCTGGTAACTCTGAAGCAGCTGTGCACTGATAGATGCCGGTGGTGCACTAACATGAACAAGCGGTGCACGAGGAGAGACCTGAAGTGCTGACTGAAAGGGTCGGGGTGAATGACCCCTACTGAAGGAATCCCTGCCTCCAGATAAGGCTCCACTGAATCTACCAAAATGATGGGGCCTCTTGTCAGCCCCCTAACCACCTCCCTGTGACAAAATCATCTCAATCCTCCTGGCCACATCGGCCGCATCCTGGAATGAAATATCAGTACTCGACTCCCTGGCCATCTGGAGTCGTATAGGCTGGGCCAATCCCTCAATGAACCTCCGAACTCTCTCCCGATCAGTGGGGAGTATCATCAATGCATGCCTGGCTAGAGCGATGAACCTGGTCTCGTACTGAGTAACAGACATAGATCCCTACTGGAGGCGCTCAAACTGCCTCCTCTGATCCTCTTGCTGAGTAATGGGAAGGAACTTCCCCAAACATACCTCTGTGATTTGAGCCCAAGTCAAAGATGCAGACTCCGCTTGTCTGGCTAAGTAGTAGTCCCTCCACCAAGTCTTGGCTGCGCAAGATAGTCGAAAAGTAGCGAAGTCAACTCCATTGGACTCCACTATGCCCATGTTCCGGAGAACCTCGTGGCAGCTGTCCAAATAATCCATTGGATCCTCTGAAGGTGCACCAGTAAAAGTCGCAGTGAATAACTTGGTGAATCTGTCCAGTCTCCATAGAGCATCTGCTGACATAGCTGCACCCTTGGCTGCCGGTGCCACAATACCCGGCTGAGCTACTCCAACTGTCTGAGGTGCTGGAGTCTGAAACTTAGTGGCAACCTGCCCTAGGGTATGAATAATAAGAGTTTGGGTCTCTCCCCCATCCTGAGATCCAGCTGGTGCAGTAGGAAGAAGACCGGCCTGAGCCATACTCTCCATAAGTCCTACCAGACGGACGAGAGCGTCCTGAAGCACTGCGGTAGCCATGAACCCCTCTGGGACCTGTGCTGGTCCAACTGGGACTGCCGGAACTAGGACCTCCTCGCCAGTAATAAAGCAATTATCTTTCAAACCTTTACTGAAATAACCAAAACCATTTCAAAAGTTCTACAGCGGAAATGTAATAGTACTCCGAAAAAAACAAATAATGAAATGATAAGGATAATAACATCGCAAAATCCCAAAAACCAGGGTGTCACAACCTCACAGACTGTGTATAAGAATACTAAATACAAGTCTGAAAGGAAATACAATATTGTCTTTAGAACGGAAGGAGAAATAAGACAATAAGATACTAATAGCAGGAGCGGTCCACGAACGCCACTGGTATACCTTGAAGCTCGATGTGGACTCAAGGTGACTCCCTTAGAGCGGTCCACGGGGTCCGGAAGCGGGATCTGCACAACATAGAGAAGTGCAGTGTAGTATTAGTACAACCGACCCCATGTACTGAGTAAGTGCCGAGCCTAACCTCAGTCGAAGTAGTGACGAGGCTAGACTTAGCAAATAACGTTCACCTGTCCTATTCTACAACACAAAATACAGATAACAAAGCAAGGATGAATATCAGTCATATACGGGGAACGAGAGCAGTTAAAGGGAAAAACAATAAGATAGAGCAGTTAATTAACATCAAGTAAGAAAGAAACAATTTACCGAAAACTGATAAAGTATGAATGACATGTCTGAATGATAACAATGGCACAGCATCACCCTTCGTGCTTTTACTCTCTTCCTCACCATTGCAATGTATGATGTAATCAATGTGATCATGGCACGGCATTAACCTTCGTGCTTCAATAAATGTAAATATGGCACGACATTAACCTTCGTTCTTTCAATGAATGTAAGCATGGCATGGCATCACCCTTCGTGCTTTACTCTCTTCCTCACTATGCATGTCATGATGTAATCAATGTAAAACATGGCACCGCATCACCCTTCGTGCTTTACTCTCTTCCTCACTATGCATGACACGATATAATCAATGTAAAACATGGCACGACATAACCCTTCATGCTTTACTCTCTTCCTCACTATGCATGACATGATATAATCAATGTAAAACATGGCACGGCATCACCCTTCGTGCTTTACTCTCTTCCTCACCAATGCAAGACAATGTGTATGGTAAGGAATGCAGCATAGTGGAAAAGGTACAGTTCAAATCACCCGGCAATGGGAAATATCAGTCAATATCTCAATAAATGCCCGACAAGGGTCTCAGCTATAACCAAACAACTCAATATATATACTGTATACTTGGATCCTCAATTGAACCAACATTTCATAATCTCTACAACCAGTACATCAACCACAATCAACTTCTTAAGTAGAGTTAATTACATAGTGTGAGGAACATTGAAGAAATAACTAAATTTTATCAAAAATAGACTCACGGGCATGCTTGACTCACAATGTATAGGTACTCGTCACCTCACCTATACATTGAACATGATAAACACATAACACATAACATACAATACCTAATCCCTCACCAAAGTTAGGCAAGACACTTACCTCGGTCCAAAGTATAGCAATCAACCCTCTAAGACCGTCTTTCCCTTATAATCCGACTCCGAAACAACGATATCTAGGCATAATTAATTCTATAATATCAATAAAGACTCAATAACACAATTCCATAGCCTAGATATGCAATTCCTATCATTCTTCCAAAATACCAAAATTTGACCCCGGGCCTGCTTGGTCCAATCTCGAGGTTCGGACCAAAACCCGATCACCCACAACTCGACGAGTTAGAATATATAATTTATTTTGAAATCCCACCGCAAATTGGGGTTGAATTACCTAAAATTCCCAAAAACCTAACTCTACCCAAAACCCCTAATTTCTACTTTGATTTCATGTTTTTAGGCCTAAATTTCTAGTGATTATGGAAGAAAAAAGAAATAGGAGTTATGATCACTTACCCAAGTGTTTATGGAAGAAAATTAGCTTGGGCGTCGTCAATGGGGTTTGAATAAGAATAAAAGGAGTAAAAATGTGAGAAATACGTCTGAAATGGGTCTTTAATGAAAAACATTGTGCGAATCTCACACCTGCGGAGAACGGGTAACACCTGCGTTATCGCAGGTGCGGAAAATAAGTCTCACCTGCGGGAATGGGTCAGGCCCAGAAGGGGCCGCACCTGAGGAAAGAATGTCTGGTCCGCGCCTGCGAGGTTGACCACGCTTGCGGACTTGGCGTCGCGCCTGCGGTCTCGCACTTGCGGCTCTAGGCTCGCAGGTGCGGGCACACCAGAAGATGGTGCATCATCAAAAATTTTCCTAAGTTGAACACCCCGAACACCTACCCGAAACACACCCGAGCCCTCGAGGCTCGAAATCAAAAACACATACGACTCTCAAAACATCCCACAGACTTATTCAAGCTTTTAAATCATCAAGATATCATCAAAATCAACGAATTAAACCTCAAAAGTCATAGAAATTTCTTAAAACTTCATAAAGCTTAATTTTTCCAATTTTGATCCGAAACACGTCATTCCACGTCCGTTTTATACCAAACTTCACAGATAAGTCACATAAAATATAATAGACCTGTTCCGAGCTCCGAAACCATGATACGTCCCGGTAACACGGTTTTCACATAATTATTCATTTAAAAATCCTCTATTATTTTCAGAAAATAATTTTCTTTAAAAATTCATTTCTCGGGCTTGGGACCTCGGAATTTGATTCCGGGAATACGCCCAAGTCCCATATTTTTCTACGGCCCTCCGGGACCGTCAAATCACGGGTCCGGATCCGTTTACCAAAAATGTTGACCAAAGTCAACTTTATTCATTTAATTATCATAAAATTCTATTTTCATCAAATTTCAACATACAGACTTCTCAGCTACACGCCCAGGCTGCGCACGCATATCGAGGTAAGACCAACGGAGGCTTTCGGGGCCTCAGAACACAGATTTAGCTAGAATTCCTTAGGTTGACCTTTTGGGTCATCACAAAAAGTACGAAGGGTGATGCCATGTACATTCTTGTTTGAGTTATTATGTCCTGTTGACTTGATTCTTTTGCATTATTGTTTGTTCAGTTTTTCATAGTCTCTTCTCATTTGTTACCCCATTACTTGTCTCCGTATTACCATGCTTAACTGCTTATTTCTTTCCATTTTCTTTGGTAGATGTTATAGAACTGTACAGGTAAATTGTTGTTGTCGTTTCTAGCCTCGTCACTACTTAGCCGAGGTTAGGATCGGCACTTACTCAGTACATGGGGTCGGTTGTACTGATGCTACACCTGCACTTCTTTATGTTGTACAGATTACGCAGTCAGACCCGGTGGACATCTTAGAGGGAGTATCCTTCAGTCCATTTCAGACGACATCGAGGTAGTTCCGCAGGCGTTCGTGGATCTCGGCGTCAATGTCTATCTTTCATTCTTTCATCTATGTATTTCCAGACAGATATATCATTTTATTTCAAACTGTTGTCTTTAGCCAAATCTTAGACTGGTTCGTGAGATTGTGACTCCATTTCTGGGTTTTTTACTTAAAGGGATTTCTTCGTTATCGGCTATTGTTATTTAGATTTTGTTAAGTTTCTTTGATTTATCACAATTATCTAGTCAGTGTTTATTACTTCCACTTGCTAATAAATCAATTCGGTTAACACATTGGCTTGTCTAGCGGGTGCAACATTAGGCGCCATCACGGCCCAAAGGTGGGATTTCGGGTCGTGACAAGTTGGTATCTGAGCTCTAGGTTTCTTAGGTCTCACAACTCACGGACAAACTTGGTAGAGTCTGAGGGATCGGTATGGAGACGTCTGTACTTATCCCCCAGAGGCTGAAAAGTTAGGAATAACTTCATATCTTTCATTCTCTGTCGTGCCATTTGAATTCTAAATACTAATTTAGTCTTTATTTTACTCTCTCGCAGATGGAGAGAACACGTGCTTCCTCATCTACCGATCCTCCTGTTGCAGCTCCTACGAGGGGCCGAGGCCGAGGTCGTGCTAGAGGCCGAGGCAGGGGCGGGGCTCAGCCCAGAGCAGCAGCCCCAGTAGAGGACCCACAGGTAGACTTTGTTAGTGAGGTTTCTACTCAGACAGTCCCAGTTGGACCAACTCAGGTCCTAGAGGGTTTCATTGCTACCCCGGTGCTTCAGGACGCTCTAGTCCGCTTAGTGGGACTCATGGAGAGTGTGGCTCAGGCCGGTCTACTTCCTACTGCACCAGCTGGTTATCAGGATAGGGGATGGACCCAGACTCCTGCTATTCATACACCAGAGCAGTTTGCCACTCAGTTCCAGACTCCGGAACCTCAGACAGCCGGAGTAGCTCAGCCGGGTATTGTGGCACCGGCAGTTGAGGGAGCAGCCATGTCAGCAGACGCTCTATGGAGGTTGGATTGGTTCACCAAGTTATTCACTACTACGTTTACAGGTGCACCATCAGAGGATCCCCATGATTACTTGGACGACTGTCATGAAGTTCTTCGGAACATGGGCATAGTGGAGTCCAATGGAGTTGATTTTGCTACCTTTCGTCTATCTGGTTCCCCCAAGACTTGGTGGAGAAACTATTTCTTGACCAGGCCAGTTGGGTCTGCACCTTTGACTTGGTCTCAATTCTCCGAGTTATTCTTGGGGACGTTCCTTCTAGTTACTCAGAGGGAGGATCTTCGGAGGCAGTTGGAGCGCCTCCAGCAGGGATCTATGTCTGTCACTCAGTATGAGACCAGGTTCATCACTCTAGCCAGGCATGCACTTATGACACTTCCCACTGATCGTGAGAGAGTGCGGAGATTAATTGAGGGTTTAGCTCAGCCCATCAGACTTCAGATTGTCAGGGAGTCAGGTACTGATATTTCGTTCCAGGATGTGGCCAATGTGGCCGGTAGGATTGAGATGATTTTTTCATAGGATGGTGATCAGGGGGCTGACAAGAGGCCCTGTCACTTCGGTCGATTCAGTGGAGCCTCATCTGGAGGCAGGGATTCTTTCGGCAGAGGTCATCCTCCCAGACCCTATCAGTCGCCACTTTAGGTATCTCACAGTGCACCATCAGCACCTATCAGTGCACCGCCACTTCAGAGTTTTCAGGGTGGTTATTCGGGTTGATAGGGTCAGTTCCAGCATCAGCAGCCACAGCAGCAGAGGCCTTGTTATTCTTGTGGTGTTTCGGGGCACATTGCGAGGTATTGTCCCAGAGCTTCTGGTAGTTCTCAGTATCAGGGTTCTCGTGCCATGGTCCCCACAGTAGGTTCTCGTAGCAGGTAGACCTAGAGAAGTGCAGGTTAGAGGGGCTCAGCCCCGGTGCTATGCTTTTCCTGCCCGACCTGATGTTGAGGCTTTTGATGCAGTTATTACAGGTATGGTTTCCGTTTGCAGCCGAGAGGCTTCGGTGTTATTTGATCCGGGTTCTACATTCTCTATGTGTCTTCATATTTTTCCCTTTATTTGAGTATGCCCCGTGATTCCTTGAGTACTGGTGTGCATGTGTCTACACCGGTGGGTGATTCTATAGTGGTAGATCGGGTCTACTGTGCTTGCTTAATAGTTATTGGTGGTCTGGAGACTCAGGTTGATCTTTTGCTTCTTGATATGGTTGACTTTGATGTTATATTGGGGATGGATTGGTTATCCCCCTATTATGCTATTCTGGACTGTCATGCCAAGACAGTGACCTTGGACTTGCAAGGGGTACCTCGTTTGGAATGGAGGGGGACTCCTAGTCATTCTTCTGGTAGAGTTATTTCTTATATGAAGGCTCGGCGCATAGTCGAGAAGGGTTGTTTGGCCTATCTGGCCGATGTTCATGGTTCTAGCGCCAAAGTTCCTTCCCTGGAGTCTGTGCCCGTGGTTCGTGAGTTTCCAGAGGTATTCCCTGCTAACCTGCCGGGTATGCCATCCGACAGGGATATTGATTTTTGTATTGAGGTAGCTCAGGGCACTCAGCCTATTTCTACTCCGCCGTATCATATGGCTCTGCCAAAGTTGAAGGAATTGAAGGACCAGTTGCAGGATTTGTTGGATAAAGGCTTCATTACGCCTAGTGTTTCTCCTTGGGGTGCTCTAGTGTTGTTTGTCAAGAAGAAAGATGGCTTGATGAGGATGTGTATTGTCTACCAGCAGTTGAATAAAGTTACTATTAAGAACAAGTATCCTTTGCCGATGATTAATGATCTATTTGACCAGCTTCAGGGTGCTACAGTGTTCTCCAAGATAGACTTGAGGTCTGGTTACCATCAGCTGAGGATTAGGACTTCTGATGTCCCTAAGACAGCCTTTCGCACTCGTTATGGGCACTATGAGTTTTTGGTAATGTCTTTTGGGTTGACTAATGCCCCCGCTGCATTCATGGAATTGATGAACCGAGTGTTCAGGCCTTATTTGGACTCGTTCGTTATTATTTTCATTGATGATATATTGATATACTCTCGCAGCTGAGAGGAGCATGAGCAGCACCTTAGAGTCATCCTCCAGACTCTGAGGGACAGTTAGTTGTATGCCAAATTCTCCAAGTGTGAGTTTTGGTTGAGTTCGGTTGCATTTCTAGGCCATGTGGTTTCATCAGAGGGTATTCAGGTGGATCCCAAGAAGATTTCAACAGTCAGAGATTGGCACAGACCCACTTCAGCTACAGAGATTCGGAGCTTCTTGGGCTTAGCTGGTTATTATTGCCGATTAGTGGAAGGCTTTTCATCTATCGCAGCCCCGATAACCAGGTTGACCCAGAAGAGTGCTCAATTCAGGTGGTCTGATGAGTGTGAGGCGAGCTTTCAGAAGCTCAAGACAGCCTTGACCACGACACCAGTGTTAGTTTTGCCCACAGGTTCAGGACTGTATACCGTGTATTGTGATGATTCATGGGTTGGGCTTGGTGCAGTGTTGATGCAGGATGGAAAAGTAATAGCATATGCTTCTCGACAGTTGGAGGTTCATGAGAAGAACTATCCCGTTCATGATTTGGAGTTAGCAGCTATTGTTCATGCGTTGAAGATCTGGAGGCATTACTTGTATGGTGTGCCATGTGAGGTGTTCACTGATCACAAGAGTTTACAGTATTTGTTCAAGCAAAATGAGTTGAACATGAGGCAGAGAAGGTGGTTAGATTTGTTGAAGGATTATGATATTACCATTCTCTATCATCCGGGGAAGGCCAATGTGGTGGCCGACGCTTTGATCCAGAAGTCAGCCAGTATGGGTAGCCTTGGCTATTTATGAGTTGGAGAGCGACCTCTTGCTTTAGATGTTCAGGCTTTAGCCAACCGATTTGTAAGATTGGAGGTTTCTGAGGGTGGCAGTGTTTTGGCCCATATCGTGGCTCGTTCTTCATTGTATGATCGTATTCGGGCCAGGCAGTATGATGATCGTCATTTATGTGTTCTAAGAGATAGGGTCAGGCACGGAGATGCCAAGCAGGTTACGGTTGATGATGAGAGAGTTTTTAGGATGCAGGGTCGTATTTGTATTCTTGATGTGGATGGCATCCGTGAGTTCATATTGCAGGAGGCCCACAATTTCCGGTATTCCATTCATCCGGGCGCCGCAAAGATGTACCAGGACTTGCGGCAGCACTATTGGTGGCATAGAATGAAGAAGGATATTGTAGCTTTTGTAGCTCGGTGCTTGAACTGTCAGCAAGTTAAGTACGAGCACCAGATACCCGGTGGTTTGATGCAGTAGATTCAACTTCCCGAGTAGAAGTGGGAGCGTATCACGATGGATTTTGTGGTTGGGCTCCCACGGACCCAGAGAATGTTTGATACAGTATGGGTTGTTGTGGATAGGCTGACCAAGTCAGCGCATTTCTTTCCTATGTCGGTTTCATATTTAGCGGAGAGGTGAGCAACGATCTATATGAGAGAGATTGTTAGCTCGCATGGTGTGCCCATATCCATTATATCAAACCGAGGTACTCAATTTCCCTCCAATTTCTGGAGAGTATTTTAGCGAGAGTTGGGCACGCAGATTGAGTTGAGCACAACATTTCATCCTCAAACAAACGGACAATCTGAGCGTACTATTCAGATTTTGGAGGATATGTTGCGGGCTTGTGTCATTGATTTTGGTGGTTCATGGGACCAGTTCTTGCCTTTAGCTGAGTTTGCCTACAATAACAGCTATCAGTCGAGCATTCAGATGGCTCCGTATTTGGCGTTGTATGGTAGACGGTGTCGGTCTCCAAACGGATGGTTTGAGCCGGGAGAGGCTAGGTTGTTGGGTTCTGAGTTAGTCCATGATGCCTTGGACAAGGTGAAGATTATTCGGGATAGACTTCGTACAGCCCAGTCCACGCAAAAGAGTTATGCGGATCGCAGAGTTCAAGATTTGGCATTTATGATAGGAGACCGGGTATTTCTTCGGGTGTCGCCCATGAAGGGCGTGATGAGGTTCGGGAAGAAGGGAAAGTTGAGCCCTAGGTACATTGGTCCATTTTAGATTTTGGATAAGGTAGGAGAGGTGTCCTACAGACTTGCCTTGCCACCGATTTTATCGGTTGTGCACCCGGTGTTTCATGTATCTATGCTCCGGAGGAAGAGCCGGTAGCCATATTAGCTAGGCAGGTTCGTCAGTTGAGATTGAAGAGTTATCCTTCGGTACGTGTCCAGTGGAGAGGTCAGCCTACTGAGGCATCTACTTGGGAGTCTGAGTCCGATATGCGGAGCCGTTATCCCCATCTTTTCCCAGACTCAGGTACCTTTCTATGTCCGTTCGAGGACGAACGTTTGTTTTAGAGGTGGAGATTGGGATGACCCAAAAGGTCATCCTGTGTAAATTTAATTAAAAGCTGTGTTCCGAGGCCCCGAAAGCCTCCGTCAATCTCACTTCGATGTGCGTGCGCAGCCCGGGCGCATAGCCAGGAAGCCTTTACGTGAAAATTTAATAATAAGTTGAATTTATAGTAATTAATTAATTAAAGTTGACTTTGGTCAACATTTTTGATAAACGGACTCGGACATGTGATTTGACAGTCCTAGAGAGTCCGTAGGAAAATATGGGACTTGGGCGTATGTCCGGAATCGAATTCCGAGGTCCCAAGTCCGAGAAATGAATTTTTAAAGAAAATTGTTTTCTGAAAATAATAAAGACTTTCGAAAATGAACTTTGATGTGAAACCTATGTTACCGGGCCCGTATTATGGTTTCGGAGCCCATAACAGGTTCAATATAGGTTATATGAGTTGTCTGTAAAATTTGGTGTAAAACGAACTTGATTTGACGTGTTTCGGATTGAAAATGGAAAAGTTGAAGGTTAATGAAGTTTTGAGAATTTTTATAGATTTTTGGGTTTAATTCCTTGTTTTTGATATTATTTTGGAAGTTTAATTACTCGAATAAGTTCGTAGGATGATTTTGAAGTCGTGTGTATAATTGGTTTTGAGCCCCTAGGGCTCGGGTGTGTTTCGGATAGGCGTCGGAGTGAAAAAGACTTAGAAAAATCTTGTTTTTGGTGGACTTCTGGTGTCTGATGTGTTATTCAGTGCGATCACATACTTAGCTCTGCGATCGCATAGCTTGTGATGAGGGAGGGGTATTGTTGCACTGTGCGATTGCATAGCACACTCCGCGATCGCACATTGTGTTAGGAAAGGCTGAAGGGGGCTGGGTATAGGCCTGTGCGATCGCACGTGTAATTCCGCGGTCGCATAGGGTGGGGGTAGGGATCATGTGCGGTCGCATGGTTCAATCCGCGATCGCAATGCTCTGAAGCCACTCCTCTATGCGATCGCATCTCCTCCCCCGTGATCGCATAGACCAATTTTGCCCAGCTATTTCATTACTCAAAAACAGAACCCATTACGAGATTCTTCACATTTTTCACCATCTTCTTCTTCTCCAAACCCCATAGACGAATTTCAAGCTCTTCTTCCATCATAACCTTCTAGGTATGTGATTCTAACATCGTTCTCTTCCATTTTTTCATCATTAATCCTTAGAATCTAGACCTAAAATCATGAAAACAAAGTAGAAATTAGGGGTTTTGGGTAGAGTTAGGGTTTATGGAATTTTTGGGAATTCAACCCCGTTTTGGGGTCGGATTTCGAAACAAATTGTATATATTCGGGCTCGTGGGGGAATGGGTGATCGGGTTTTGGTCCGAACCTCGTGTTTGGACCGAGCGGGCCCGGCGTCGAATTTTGGTATTTTTGGAAGAATGATGGGAAATGTATAATTAGACTTTAGGATTGAATTATTGAGTCATTATTAATATTATTGAGTCGATTATGCTTAGATACTATCGTTTCGGAGTTGGATTCGAGAGGGAAAGCAGTGTTAGAGGCTTGATTTGCATTTTTGGAGCTGAGGTAAGTGTTTGGCCTAACTTTAGTGAGGGAATAGGTGTTGAGTCATTTGTGCTACTTGTATTATCATGTTCAATGTATAGGTGAGGTGACGAGTACCTATGCATTGTTTGTCAAGCATGCCCGTGAGTCTAATTTGGTGAATTACCTATTATTGTTCTGATGGTTATTGTGTTTTGAAGTAGTTTCCTTTGGAAAGTTGTTGAATTGCTAAGATTATCCGTTAAGTACTTGTGATATGATATTTCAGTCGAGGACTCAAATCATTACGTTATATACTTGTAAGAGATTGGTTATAGCTGGGTCCCTTGCCGGGCATTGTTATTATATTGGTTGATGTTTTCCCCTTGCTTGGTGGTTTTGAATTGTATTTCATGTTTTTAAATTCCTTGCCAAGTTGTCATTTGTTGTTGATTTGGGTGAGGAAGAGTGTAAAGCACGAAGGGTGATGCCGTGTATTCATCTCATTCATTTCATACATTGCATGATGAGGAAGAGAGTAAACGCACGAAGGGTGATGCCGTGCCATGTTTTACATTTGCTTTTATCTATACATTGCACAGTGAGGAAGAGAGGCAAAGCACGAAGGGTGATGCTGTGCCATTATTCATATCGCTTCATTTATGCATTGCATTGTGAGGAAGAGAGTAAAAGCACGAAGGGTGATGCCGTGCCATCATTTATATTGCTTTCATTTACGCATTGCATTGTGAGGAAGAGAGTAAAAGCACAAAGGGTGATGTCGTGCCATCATTTATATTGCTTTCATTTACGCATTGCATTATGAGGATGAGAGTAAAAGCACGAAGGGTGATTCCGTGTACATTCTTGTTTGAGTTATTATGTCATGTTTACTTGATTCTTTTGCATTATTGTTTGTTCAGTTATTCATAGTCTCTTCTCATTTGTTACCCTATTACTTGTCCCCGTATTACCATGTTTAACTTCTTATTTCTTGTCATTTTCTTTGGTAGATGTTATAGAACTGTACAGGTAAATTGTTGTTGTCGTGTCTAGCCTCGTCACTACTTCGCTGAGGTTAGGCTCGACACTTACTCAGTACATGGGGTCGGTTGTACTGATGCTACACCTACACTTCTTTATGTTGTGCATATTACGCAGCCGGGCCCGGTGGACATCGTTAGAGGGAGTATCCTTTAGTCCATTTCAAACGACACCGAGGTAGTTCCGCAAGAGTTCGTGGATCTCGGTGTCACTGTCTATCTTTCATTATGTCATCTATGTATTTCCAGACAGATATATCATTTTATTTCAAAATGTTGTCTTTAGCCAAATCTTAGACTGGTTTGTGAGATTGTGACTCCATTTTTGCTTTTTGTACTTAAAGGGATTTCTTCGTTATCGGCTATTGTTATTTAGATTTTGGTAAGCTTCCGCGATTTATCACAATTATCTAGTCAGTGTTTATTACTTCCACTTGTTAATAAATCAATTCGGTTAACGCGGTTGCTTGTCTAGCGGGTGCAACGTTAGGCGCCATCATGGCCCGAAGGTGGGATTTTGGGTCGTGACAATAATACAATTTATGCATAATTATAGAGTATAAAATACTGAATAATTTTGGAAAAGAAATTAATAAAAATATGGAAGATTATGGAAAAATGCCAGTTATTAAAAAAGTTATTTTGCCTGCATATAAGCAAATTTAAAAATATTTTGAGGGAAAATTGGGTATCAACAGCTACCCCTCTTTACCCGGGAAGGATGAAAGAGTTGTCGAGTAAAGATATGATGGCCAATTTTGACCGAGAAAAACGATTTGAAGAGATTTAGGCCGCACCCTGGTTTTTGAGTTGCCTACATATCCCTGGTTCTACAGGAATCGGGCCGTATGTAGTTCAGGGGTCATCGACGAAGTATACCGATGAAGTTGCACAAGAACGAACGCAACGTACAGGGTTAGGTGAACAAACGGCTTACGGGGTAGTTTGGGAGAACTGTAGCGGGACCGATCCTGCCAGGATGGTTGTTGCTTGCCAGATTACCTGCAAATGAACAATACAAGCATATATTGTGCGTAATTTAAACATGATGCAAATTCCCATTAGACCATGAATGTTGTCCTTGGACGGTTAAGGATGACGTCTCTAGACCATGATGTCCTGCGCCATGAATTGCTTGATGCAGGATTCGCAGGGCATGAAATGATGCTCTCGGTCCATGAGGATGGTGCCTCTGAGCCATGACGCCCTTGAATAATGATATGCAGGATGATAAAAAGAGATCCTTAGGCCATGACATGGTGTTCTCGGGCTATGAAGATGGTGCCTCCTAACGATGACGCCTTTTGATAGGTTGGCGATATTTCAGCCCATGAATATGCAATAGTATGATGCTAACAAGACAGAGCTTAGTCTTGCGAATTAAAGGGGCAGAGCTTAGCCTGAAACAAAAGCGAAATGAATAATGCTTGATACAGTAGTGGTTGCTTTTGAAAAGTAAATTGGAGGCAGCGTTTAGCCTTGGAAGGCAGAGTAGTAGCCTTATGCAAATGCAGATGGAGGTAGAGCTTAACCCCGGAAGGTATAATGGTAGCCTTATGCCAGATGCGAATGCAGATGGAGACAGTGTTTAGTCTCGGAAGGCAGAAAGGTAGACTTATGCAATGCATATGGAGGTAGGGTTTAACCTCGAAAGGCAGAACGGTAGCATTATGCAAGATGCGAATGCAGATGGAGACAACGTTTAGTCTCGAAAGGCAGAAAGGTAGCCTTATGAAATGCAGATGGAGGTAGGGTTTAACCTCAGAAGGCAGAAAAGTAGCCTTATGCAGATGGAGGTAGAGCTTAACCTCATGCAAATGCAGATGGAGACAGAGATTAGTCTCGGAAGGCAGAAAGGTAGCCTTATGCAGGTTAGAAGGCAGAATGGTAGCCTTATGCAATGCAGATGGAGACATCATTTAGTCTCGGAAGGCAGAAAGGTAGCCTTATGCAGAGAATAAATGACGGTAGGAATTCTTAGCTGGTGATAAATTGCGGCACTATGATTATGGAGGGCATTGTGACTGCAGGGCATTATTTGTATTGATAATAGCCGATGGCAAGTGTGATGGTTTTGAGGATTGTGATTTTGAACATGTTTGTCCTTTTGTGTGGACATCGAACTTTGGCCTTTGCTATTTGAGACTTCTTTGCGTGTTTGTTCTTTGTGCCTGCATCCACAGAAAAATCATGAGTTTTGTAAAGGGGAAAGGTTAGTTCGTATCTCCGCTGGCCTGCTTGACTCGGTCGGCTCGATCTGCGTTATTAGGGGTAGCATTTGCTAAACAAGTTGTTTCAAGAATATGCATGATTTTGTAAAAGTATAACATAAACATACAATTTAAAATAGTTTTAGATGAATCGACGACCGTGACACGGTTCGAGACATTGCAACCTCTCCTGCTACGGAATTTTGAGGGTCCTCCTCAAAATTCTTCCCCTGTTTGATGGGTGAATGCTTCTGACTGTTGCTCGTGCGGTGATCGGCTGAACTTGCTTCTAAATTTTGAGGGTCCTCCTCAAAATTCTGCCCCAGTTTCCAATTGCAGGGAAAATGAAATTTTTATTGAATTGTGACCGAACTCATAGGGATACCTACGTATCCCATCTTAAACGGGAATCAGGTCAGGCGTAGTTCAATTTACAACATTGATAGAAGTATAAAGGATTACACGTAATAACGCTTGACTGCATCTGAATTGATAGGTTTCGGCCAAACCTCTCCGTCCATTTCTGCAAGTATAAGTGCTCCTCCTGTCAGCACTCCCCATGTACGGGCCTTGCCAATTGGGAGATAACTTCCCTTCGGCTTCGTCCTGATGTGGGAAAATCTTCTTTAACACCAGCTGCCCTGGTGTGAACTGTCTCGGCTTGACTTTCTTGTTGAAGGCTCTGGTCATTCTGTTCTGATAGAGTTGACCATGACAGACTGCATTCATTCTCTTTCCGTCTATGAGGGCTAGATGCTCATAACGGTTATTTATTCATTCTGCGTCGCTGAGCTCAGCTTCTTGTATAATTCTTAGAGATGGAATCTCAACTTCAGCAGGGATAACAAACTCTATACCATAAACTAGCATAAAGGGCGTTGCCCCTGTTGATGTGCGGACCATGGTGAGATACCCCAATAAGGCAAATGATAACTTCTCATTCCACTGTGTTGGCCCATATCATTGAATGGGTTTTGAAGATTGACAAAAGGTGACAAGTTGAACCAGGTCCATCATAGCATACACATCTGAATGAAGTAATTGGTACAAGAATCGTACAACTCTAGGAGATATCAGTGATTGTTGAGTGTCAAAGAACTAAGAGAATGTCTCCTAATACGAAAAGGTTGCAAACTGATAGAGATGACAGAAGTTGATTTCAGCTAGGACAGGAATATAGGAAGGAAGTTGAGTTACAATCAAATCCGTTTACCAAAGAAGAGTTGGATCAGAATTGAATCATGGACTCAACAAACGGACTCTATAAATAATCAATGTATTACTGCTGAAAGATGTGACGCACAAGTACTAAAGTGAATCAAGATCTGAAGCAAAAGTTCCAGAGATATTTTTGCAAGCAGAATTATTGTGCGATACAAAGGCTACAGTTCAACTAGAAGAAACAGTTCCATTGTTTGTGTATCGAGTCTAGTTGATTGTAGTAGGAGTTTTAACATTGTGTCTTTTCACCTTACTTAGAAGCAATTGTAATAGGTAGAAATTTTTCAAGTTAGAGTTAGCTTGAAATCTGTAGAAATTAGCTAGAGGCTAGTTGATACAA